>QANX01006712.1:202213-270894 GCA_003254975.1 Ochetophila trinervis
TTGTAGTCTTGGCTGTAAACTAAAATGTCATCAAAGTAAACCACAACAAATTTTCCAATGAAAGGTTTGAGTACCTGATTCATCAACCTCATGAAGGTACTAGGAGCATTGCATAACCCAAATGGCATGACTTGCCATTCATACAGCCCTTCCTTAGTTTTAAAAGCTGTTTTTCACTCATCTCCTGGCCTAACTCGAATATGATGATAGCCACTTTTGAGATCAAGTTTTGAGAAAGCCACTAACCCTTCAAGCTTGTCTAACATATCCTCCAATCTAGGAATTGGAAACCTATACTTCATTGTGATTTTGTTGATGGCTCTGCTGTCTATTCACATTCTCCATGTGTTGTCTTTTTTGGGGACCAAAAGGGCTGGGACTGCACAGGGGCTGAGGCTAGGTCTAACAAGATTTTTTTGAAGGAGGTCATCAACAATGCCTTGCAAGATTTGATGTTCAGTGGGGCTCATTCTGTAGTGTGGGAGGTTTGGAAGGCTAGCTCCAGGAATTAGGTTTATATGGTGCTGGATGTCCCTCATGGGAGGTAGTTCATTTGGTAATTCTGCTGGAGAAAGATCTTGGAATTCGTGCAGAAGTGGTTTGACCACAGAAGGGGTCAAGGTTCTACCTTTTTTTCAGTCTTTGAGAAGAAAACCCACTAAGAAATCAGTTTTCTTCAATTGGCTTTGGAATTGGGAACCAGTTGAAGTTATGAGAAGAGTTTTGGTAGGTTGTTTTGGATGTTGGTTCAGGGGCATAGGAAGCAGGACAATTTTTCTAGTTTGACATTGAAAAGAGTATGTGTTGGTATGCCCATTATGCACAACACACCTGTCAAACTGTCAAGGTCTTCCCAGCAAAAGATGGCATGCATCCATTTTCACAACATCACAAGTGACAGTGTCCACATAATTAGAGCCAATTGAGAAAGATACTTGACAAAGTTCATTTACCTTGGTATCAACTCCTTTTTGAATCCACCCAATTTTGTAAGGTTGTGGGTGGGTAGTGACTGGAAGTTGTAGAGCTTTCACTAGAGCTAAAGATACTACATTCTCACTACTTCCACCATCAATGATCATTTCACAAATTTTGCCATTAATGGTACACCTAGTCTTGAAAATGGCAGTTCTCTGAGTTGGTAGTGGATTTCTACTCGACAGTAGCAGCTTTTGAAGTATGCACAATATAGATTCTCCTTGATCTCCAGTTAATTCTTCAATTTCTTCTGAGAATTCCTCCCCATTTGCTTTTGTTTCCTCATCAAATTCATTAACTTCTTCCTGTATGTTAAGTACTCTTCTCTGTGGGCATTCATTGGATTTGTGCCCCTGTTGATTGCACCTGAAGCATTTTAAAGGAAATGGTTTTTGGTAAGGGTTGGTTTGTGTCTGGGAGGGGTTTCTGTTTGGTTGAAAAGGAGTCTTGCCTTGGGGTCTGTTGTTTTGGTCTGGAAGTGGCCTAGGGGTGGTAGTGTTAGTGTTTGGAAAGTTGGGCTGGGAATTGGGTCTTTGTGGTTTGTCAGGGTAGAAAGCAGATAGGGGTTTCCACTTGTTAAACGGTCTTGAGGAGGAAATTGATTTAGAGATCTGTCTCTCCACTCTGTTAGCCATATTTACTACTGCATTTACTGTCCACAGTGGGCTAAGTTCCAATCTATCTTGAATCGGGGTAGTTAGACCATGTTTATATCTAGCTACCTGTTGTCTTTCAGACTCTTGTAAATTGTTTCTAGAGCTAAGTCTGAAAAATTCTTCAGTATATTCATTAACTGACCTATTCTTTTGCATACAACTGTGGTATTGTTGATACAGGATTTGGTCATAGTCATCTGGAAAGAATCTGGATTTCAGCAGCTGTTTCATCCGATGCCAAGCTCGAATGGGTTCTTTGCCCTCTTTCCTCCTATTCATCTGCATCTGCTCCCACCAAGCTGAGGCTCCTCCTCTCAGCTTATAAGCAACCAGTTTGACTTGTTGAGTTTCATTGATGTTCATATATTCCAGAAATGTTTCCACATGTTGCAGCCAATCTAGGAAATCCTCAATGTGAAGATGTCCATCGAAACAAGGCAAATCGACCTTAAGCTTAAAATCATTTGATTTAGTATGACGGTTGTACCTAGTTTGATTTCCCAGTCGAGGTTCACCAAATTAGTTTTGGAAACGCCTCCGTGGCTCTTCAAACAAAAAGGCTTCAATATCATCATCAGAATCTTGTAAATCAGGGATGTGATGTCGAGGTGGGTAGTTAGGTGTATTGAAATGGGGTGGAGGTGAAAGATCCGTGAGGTCTGGTGGTTCAGATCTGGTTTGAAACGAGGTAGCACGAGTGTTCACCGGAGGAGGTCGAGCAAAGTCTCGATCCCTAGGATTAGAATGCAACTGGTGCGAGTGGTTAAGGGTCGGTTCAGAAAAAGATTAACGAATTTCAATGGTTAAGTTGTCAATCTTTTGTTCAACCCCTTTTAGAGCTACCCATAGGGCCTTCATGTTTTGCTCTTCGACAACAGCACGGCTGCAACCTTCATCGACATTGGACATGGCAGAAACACGGTGAGCTCCGAGCTTTGATACCAATTTGATGCAGGAGCTAGTAAAAATATAGATTAACCTCAGTTACTTGCTCGAAAACACAGTTAGAGAGTAATGGAGGGACAAATATGTTTTAATCAACAAAGCACAAAGCTTCAAAGTTCATCAATGGAGAAAATCAAGCTCCTCCACGAGGAAGACAATCTGGTATTTATCCAGATTGTCAAAAGCAGAAATGGAAGGCGTTTTACATAACGGCTTTCTGACAATTGTTCGAAAAGGAAAATGTTATGTAACGTGGCTAACAAACTGAAATAAAAAAGGAAAACAACTAATACTAAAGCTAAACGATGCCGTGCTACTTAAACTGTAACACTAAAACAAAAACGACGTTGTAGACATCCCAACGGTAACATTCCATGGTCGAATTGCAACTAGCCGTTGCCGTTGCTCCCAGCAGTTCCTCTGCCACTTCCATCAGTTACAGGCGCCACCAGAATCAGTGCAGAATAGAATCCAATGAATTTGAATTCCAGAGATTAATTCTTGTTTGTTTAGCAAGAATTGAGGAAATCCTCAAATTAATAAATAAAACTACATCTACATATATTTTAATCACTACCAAGACATTTTAAATTAACTTGCATTGCACAATGAATAAAAACTACATAGGAAAATTACAAGTAGCTCAGTTTGACAGGACCTGCCCCGGAAATCCCTCCAGATTAACCGGAGAGGTCCCGCCTGAGGAATATTCCACCAGAACCCTTCAGGGTAGCCGACAGAATCCTCCTCCGAAAAGGGGTTAAATAAACAATAAATCAATAAATATGACGAAAAGTAGATAAGATATAAATTATAAACTAAAGTATGCCATGCAACAATAAGAATTTCATACTCAACCAATAATGTGGGTTTGAAGCAAGTGGGAATAACAGAGCCACTAAGAGTGATAGACATAAAAATATAAATAATACAAATCCAACAATAAACGGAAATAAAGGAAAAGAGTCTAATACATAAGAAGAAGCGGTAGCGGAAGTCAAGTACAGATGCGATGCCGGCGGTAGCTCACGAAGACCTGCAGCTAGGACCTAGGGAACGAAGTTAAAACACAAAACGTGAGATATAAAATCTCTGTGAGTGCTCCTAGGTATCTACAAAATATAAGCTCAGTAGTTAAAATTATTTTCACTCAAACCTCACGTCAATCAGTTGAAAGGTTCCCCGTTTTGAAAACCATTTCACAAAACCCTTAGTTTATCCCAAAATCATTAAATCATTATAACCGGTTTAAAGGGCGAAAACGTAATCTAAAACGATCTTTGAAATCACGAATCAATCACTTAAACCTCAAATAAAATCTCAACAAGAAATATTTAAATTTATTTGAAAACATGTTTGTATAAAATGGCAGGTAGAAACATTTGCTAAATCCAAACCGATATAAACCAAATATCATGGGCTCCAACCCATAAATTCAAAATCGTATGAATCCAAAACCATATCCAAATTCATAAATCAAATCATATCAATCCAAATCATATAAATCAAATCCATATAAATCCAAATCCAAATTCATAAATCCAAGTCTTATAAATCAAATCATATAAATCAGTCATATAAATCCAACTCATATAATCCAAATCCATAAATCCAAACCATATAAATCAATCCAGTACCACATCAAAGTATCGTTGCCATGTGACCCTCAGCGTCCTGACGGCGTCACAGGCGGGGGAAGGGGGGTAAACTCATCACAACGAATCGACGTCCCAAATCCGCCATGGCAGGAACCTCATCATCTCTCTCCCGACACGTGTCCTCAGCAGAGGATGGCATAATAATAATATAGCGCGCAATAATCCGTACATCTCAGTCATCATACAATACCGTGTGGTACTCCTCAAAATCATGAAACATTTCAAAATTATTTCCGAGATCATCGATAATCGGATTTTATTAAATTTCTCAAATTCCTTTACCTTTAAAATATCACAGTAAATTCAACGATTTTCCAAAAATTTCTATTTAGAAAATTTTTCAAAACAACCAAACCTTTAGTTATTAGAAAAGTTGCCCCAAAACTTTATTAAATTTCACAAAAGCTCAAATCACATTAAATTCACCAAATTTTCCACAAATTGTAATATCCAAAAACTTCAAAATCCATTAAACAATCAATCAAAACACAAATTTCTATTGATTCCAAATAAATAGGAAATTTATCAAATCATAACATCAAACTCATGCAAATATTTAAATTATCAAAAACATATTTAATAATTAAAATTTAATGCATAAGGAAAATTCAATTCAAACATATTTAGAAAATTCAAATCAAATATAGCATATATTCCCAAATGATTTAGAAAATAAATGCACTCACTGGTCTGACGCGTGCTCCTGCTGGATCTCCGGTCCAGCCCTCGATCGCGTACGAGCACCTAAATAGAATTTACCGAAAATATCCTTTAAAATCCGAAAATTAACCGAAAGCTCATAAAAGTCCTCTGAGTTTCCAATTACAAGATTAAAACACTAAGTACTAAGATTGCCCAATATTTTCAGTAATTATGAAAATACCCAAAAATTTTCAAAATTTACAAAAATGTCCCAAATCTGCAAAAATTCCCAAAATACACAGATTTTCTCGTTTCAAGTCCGATTTCAGCAAACTTTATACCGAAACAAAATTGAAGATGCAAGGAATGAGAATCTACCTTCAATTTCAGGATTCGTCTTAGACAATGGTCGGAATTCATCCCGGAAGATCGAACTTCGGTCGGGATTGGGTGTTTTCGAATTCGACCAAAATTAAACCAAATTGAAGGTACAACAAGTTTGCCCACGACTCAAGGAACGCGTTGGGACGGGAGGTGAGCACCCACTCGCCGCCGACAGCCTCGCCGGAGGCGGTGAAGATCCGGCCAAAGATTGAGTCCGTTGGGGGTGCAAATGGCGGAGGCGGCAGGAGAGGGACCCTGGGTTAGCTTCACCGGCACGAGGCGAAGCTTCCTGGATGGGCGGTGGGCAAATCGGCGGTGGCGCGTGGCATCAACTTCGGGCGGCACATGTGGCAGTCGTCGAAGCTCGGGAAAGTGCAGATCTGGTCGCCGGCATGGTCTGAAGCTCGTGGTGGTGGCTGTGTCGTGCCACTCGCCGGCGATCGGAGTAGATCGGGATGGAAAGGTGGCTGTCGCGGTGGTTTTTTTGAGACTTCGCGGCCGTTTTCCGCCGTGCTCCGGCGGTTTCCTGGGTCAATCTCGGTACCAAAATGTAGATCGTCGCACCAACTTTCCAACTGTACCAAGCACGCTCCCTAACTCCACCAGAACAGTGAGATCCGGCCGGTCAAAGATAGTGTCGTGACTGTGCACGGTTGCGCCGGCTCTTGGTTTCGATATGATTTCCGACGATCTGGGTCGTTTCACGGCGAACCACCGGTACGGGGAGGAAGATGAGGTCGCCGGCTTCGATCTAAGGGTGGTTATCGGCCAACTCCGGCCACGGTGTAGTGGCTGCCGGCGTGGGAAGGTTGCTCGGTGAAGGTGGGAGGGGAGGCGTCGGGGGGGGGGGTGTGCGTGCGTGGAAATTTCCAGAATTTTTAAAGATGCAGACAGGGGCAAAACGGTCATTTTTCACCCATAAATATCAGTCTTTGCCAAATTACCAAAAAGCCCATCACACTAAAACGACCATAACTTCCTGGTCTTAACTCTGAATCAAACGTACTACTAGTCTACAGACTCGTATCAACAAGCTCTACGCAACGGTACCAAAGTCAAAACCGAAATATAACCACACAAAAAGTCAACCCTATGGCCCACTTAAGGTCAAATTGGTCAAACTTAAAATTTTTACTATTTTTCTCAAAACAGGATGTTACAAGTTTGTTAAAGATAATTTACACTAGTTTTTTAGATTCAGAGTAAAATTTTGAAGAAATATATACTTGTATAGCACTATTTCCTAATAACATAAGTTTCATAATTGCAAACAAACAGACTCTTCAAATTAGTGCAATTAATTACAGATTTAAGAAATTGAAGCAGTTTTTCAAAACTAAATTTAAAAATATAATGTAATTTTCCCAAGTGCATATAATAACAAAGTCAAGGCCCACCACAAGCTGAAAGTATGTGAAAGGGCAACATATGACTTCTCGATCTATTTACAATGAATAATGCATATGTATCCTACAAAACCTGCAAAAAAAAGTCGTCCAAACTATTCAGCTACTCAAAAGCTCAGCTTCTCCTTGTAAGGGAATTATTGTGCATGTCCAGCAACCTTTCAAGGGATACCAGAGACCAAGCTTCATCAACAGTTCGAGCATACACCTTTTGATTTTGAGAGACTACTATAATGCTTACATTGCCAAAACCATATATCTGCTGCCCATTGTGCATCCTCCTAGGTTTAGGCTTAAACAGCAAGCCATGCTGTTGAGCATAGAACTCAATAACTTCTTTCAAGCTCATCTCAAGTCCACCACCCATGCCTGCAGCAGCTTGCTGTTGAACATGTGATGCTGCATTTTGATGAGCTTCAAACTGCCTGTGCTCAGGAACCCGCAGGAAGCTAACGTTTTCTTTCAAACCAGACTGGACCAACTCCATACCTTCAGCAGCCCGGTTCATCATTTCAAGACCACGATCCAGCTGAAAGAGGATATTTTCATTTGATTGAAACTCCACGGGAAAAAGTTGCTTCCAACCCAAGTACCATCTTATAACCTCTTCAAAGTCTAGATTTGAACATAACCAGTGGTACAAAACTTGCAGCCACTTGGTGAAAAAAAAATTGTCCATAATATCAACCATTATATGAATAGGAATAAATGAAACCCATTGGGTGAACCAATTAAACTGATCTAGCTTCTAATCTGCTGGGTTTATTTTGAACTCTTGCATGAGAAGCTGCAACTTAGGAACAATAAACATCTGCATAAGCTGTTCCTAAGTGGCCGAGTCAAACACAGATTTCCAAGGTGAAAGTATTGTATATGCATCACCTGGATGCCACCAGCCAAGAATGTTACTCAACTTAAAGAGTATTGTGTGATACACACTATCCAATTTGTGTCCCAACAGCCGAAGCCATGGATGCAGCCAGACATTGATAGGAACAGTCTCTAGCTGTGGCTCCCATGAGTTCACTCCACCCTTCAATTTTGGCATAACAAATTCATCCAATATAAGATCAAGGATTGAAGGGGGCAAAAATTTTTCCCAAGACTCCAAAATCTAGAGCATTGGTTCGGGATCCCTGGGCTGCCAATTATTAATGTCAGAAATTCTCATAGCAGGTACTACAATCTCAAAAAGCAACTGGGTATAAGATAAGGATGAAGGAGAAACCAAAATATCCAAGCTTTCCTCTCCATGAAGCAAGGCCTTCCATGAAGATATCACCTCCACCCCATGCAAAGGGTTCTGAAGAGGATTCCAATTCTGAAACATCTTATTAAACAAAGGCAGCACACATTTGCACGCAATCCACCACAATTTACCTAACATATATTCTTCTTTATATCTTCTTTGCAAGTCATCAAAGCATTTTGCAATCGAGTGCAATGTTAATGTACCCTCCAAACTCTCTTCTCTCGCTTGTTTTACTACAGTCATCATTTCCAACCATCTATCCAACTGCTTTTTTTGCCAGCGCACATCAGTTTCAAACCCGTCCTTGACATTTTTTAAGGCAATTACTCTCTCTTTTTCACTTGTCAAATTTCTCAAGGCCATACGTGTTTCAAGGCCAATGATGTTGAGTAACACCTCCAAATTATGCCGAAGATTAGGCATAGACTCTTCAGCATTCAGATTCGCTAAACTGGTCAGCACGTTTACTTGGGGTCCCCGCATATCAAGAACCTTTTGAGCAAAAACATCCATACCAGCCTCTTTCTGCTTCTTGGCCAAAAACTCCTCAGCAGTGATGTAATTATCCTTGTTGGCCTTTGCTTGCTTAGACCAAAGCTTTTGTTTATCTTCCACCAAATTGATGTTGAGTTGAAACGAGCAGAGCCTTTGCCTTGTTCTTCATCTCCTCTTCCCACCCTTTCAGGGCCAACAACCTTTTAGTCTCCTTGTAATAATTAAAGCCGACACCCATATTCTTGGGCCTCAGTTCAACTTCAATGGGGTTGACAATCCCTTGCCCATTCTTACCGAGGCCGCCTCCTTTGTAGCCTAATTTATCAAGTTGCTTCTTCCCTATCCCTTTAGTATGTTTCTCAAACCCCTTAACATCACCAGAACTAGAGTGTTGTCTCTCGCCCTGAGACTTGTTGTTTTGCAATTTGAGCCTCTCCTTCTCCTTATCCCTCTTCTTCTAAGCGCCCTCCTTTATCTTCTTACCAAATGCAGTGGGCAGGAAACTATCATCATCATCATCCCCGTCATCAGCTTCATCTACATTGGACGGACCCCAGAACCCATCATCCGTGCCAGACCCAAAACCATGCCCTAGACAAGAACGATTCTCCGGAACAGCATCACAATTATCAGAAACAAAACTAACAGGCTTGGAATTGTTACTTCCAGAAGAATCAAAATTACCAGGACTGGTGGGGTCGGGTTTTTGGCGCTTCAGCTTCTTGAAGGGATGAGCATAGTCTTCATCATCTTCCCAGTCGGAATTAGCAGCAAAGACGCCGTAGAGTACATCCTCCTTGGTCTGGAGGGGCATGGGCTTGGGCCTGTCCTTGCGCTTGCGGTAGTAAAACTCACCCCCAATCCATTGGCTATCTTCAAAACTGTAGGCAATTCCAAAATTCACCATCTCCTGCTGGTAATCCTCCACGGCTATATGAATTACTGGTACATAATTCCAATTCAAATATATGTATATGTATATGAATATATATATATATATTCTGGGATCCGGAAGTCGTGAGAATGTCCAAAGTCTCACTAAGATTATTTTTAGTGACAATTGAAGACTTTCAAACAATTTATAAGATTGTTACTAAAAACAGCTTTAGTAATTTACACCGATCTAAAACCAAATACCATGGGCTCCAACCCACAATTTCAAAACCATCAATTTAAAATCAGCAATCAACAAATATAAAACCCAACCAGTACCACAACATAGTATCGTGCCGTGTGACCCTCAGCGTCCTGATGGCGTCACAGGCGGGTGGAGGGGGGTAAACTCATCACAACGAACCGGCGTCCCAAATCTGTCATGGCAGGATCCTCATCATCTCTCTCCCGACATGTGTCCGCAGCAGAGGATGGCATAATACATATAGCGCGCATAATAATCCATACATCTCAATCAACATCTCGATACCGTGTGGTACTCCTCAAAATCATTTCTAAAATCCTCCATCATAGAATATCAACAATTTTTCAAATCCTTTTACTTTTAAACAATTTTCCAAAATCTTCTCTTTTGAAAAATTTTACGAAAACAATCAAATATTTCGCATATCAGAAAATTGCCCCAAAATTCTTAAATTCCACAAAAGCCATAATTTTCCACAAGTGGTAAAATATTCGAAAACTTCAAAATCCATTAAACAATCAATCAAAACACAAATTTCTATTGATTCCAAATAAATAGGAAATTCATCAAATCATAACATCAAACTCATGCAAATATTTAAAACATCAAAAACATATTTAATAATTAAAATTTAATGCATAAGGAAAAATTCAATTCAAACATATTTATAGATTTCAAATCAAATATAGCATATATTCCCAAATGATTTAGAAAATTAATGCACTCACAGGTCTAACGCGTGCTCCTGCTGGATCTCCGATCCAGCCCTCGAATGTGCACGAACACCTAAAAATAATTTACCGAAAAATTCTTTTAATTACCGAAAAACTAACCAAAGGCTCAGAGGAGTCCTCTAAGTCTCCAACTACAAAATTAAAACAGTAAATACCAAAATTGCCCTTCAATTTCAGTAATTACCAAAATGACCTTAACTGCAAAATCCCTAAAATTTGAATTATTCTGTCTAAAGTCCAATTTCAACAAACTTTATACCGAAACGAAATTGAAGATGCAAGGAACGAGAATCTACCTTCAATTTCAGGATTCGTTGCAGCAATTGATTGGAATCCGTCCTGGAAGATCGGACCTCGGCCGGGATTGTGCGTTTTCGAATCCGACCAAAATTAAATCAAATTGAAGGTACAGCAAGCTTGCCCACGACCCTAGGAACGCGTTGGAACGGGTGGTGAGCACTCACTCGCCGCCGGTGGCTCCGCCGGAGGGAAGAAAGATCCGGCAAAGATTGAGTCCGTTGAGGGTTTTAACGGCGGAGAAAAGGGGAGGGACAACCTGGGTTAGCTTCACTGGCACGAGGGGAAGCTTCCTGGATAGGCGGTGCACCACCACTCGCCGGTGGTGGAGCTCGGGTCAGGCGGCGCGTGTGGCGCGTGCGGCGGTCTTCAAAGCTCGGGAAAGTGCAGATCAGGTCGTCGGCGCAGTCTGAACCTCGTGGTGGTGGCTATGTCGTGCCACTCGCCGGCGATCGGAGTAGATCTAGGTGGAAAGGTGGCTGTTGCGGGTGGTTTTTCCGAGAGTTTGCGGCCTTTTTCCGACGTGATACGGCAGTCTCCGGGGTCAATCTTGGTACCAAAATGTAGATCTTCGCACCAGCTTTCCAACGGTACCAAGCACGCTCCCTAACTCCACCGGAACAGTGAAATCTGGCCGGCCAAAGGTGGTGTCGCAACAGTGCACGGGCTGCACGAGCTCTCGGTTTCGCTGCAATTTTCGGCTATCTGGGTCGTTTTACGGTGAACCACCGGTACGGGGAGGAAGAGGAGATTGTCGGCTTCGATCTAAGGGTGGTGGTCGGCCAACTCCGGCCACGGTGCTGTGGCTGTCGGCGGGAAAAGGAGGGGCGCGATGAAGGTGGGAGAAGGGTCTCGAGTGTGTGCTGGAAAATTCCAGACCTTGGCCAAAAAATATAAGGATGAAGACAGGGGCAAAATGGTCATTTCCCATCCAAAAATATCAGTCCTTGCCAAATTACCAAAAAGCCCTTCACACTAAAATGACCATAACTTCCTGGTCTTAACTCCGAATCAAGCATACTACTAGTCTACGGACTCGTATCGATTAGCTCTACGCAACGGTACCAAAGTCAAAGCCAAAATATAACCATACAAAAAGTCAACTCTAAGCCCACTCAAGGTCAAACTGGTCAAACTTGAAATTTTATTATTTTTCTCAAAACGGGATGTTACACATATAGAATCTTATTTTTTCAAAACAAAATAATGGGATGCAACCCAACATGAGAAAATGCATAATAGACTATCTAAAATAAGTAGGCAACCTAGCCTCTTTACATCAATATATGTATCTAAACTAAAACAAAAAAAAAAACCAAACTACATTTACTTCAATATCTTTCATTCCTTGCATTTCAAATTCATCATAAACAGCAACACAACATAACTCTAACTTCAAAAATAGTCATTCTCACCACCTAATGCAAAAGAACCACCACCAGTGGCTTGTACCTTAATGCTCCCCACCTGATGCATCAATTACCCATGTGTTCCTAAGTATTAACATAAAAAAATGATAGGGTTATATAAGTCTCAACACATACAAATAATTAAAAATTAAAAAACAAAAAACAAAAAACCTTACTTGGTTGTCTTTTGCCCTTTTCACACTGGCTGGGACCCTGTGATAGATCTTTTTGTTGTGACCAAGTGATTTGTAGACCCTACACTTCAATGTCACTGATTTTTTTGTTCTTTCCTTGGCTCGCTGGCTCTCTTTTTCTATAGATATTTAGCCTTCCAGGCATTCTTTTCTAGGGGCAAAACAATATCAACCTTCACTTCTTGCCATAATATCTCGTCAGGATTTGGATAAATTATGCTTTCATAAGTGGCCAAGTATGCATATTTCTTCAAGCTGTTGCGGGCATAAGAAATAAGATCAGCCCTCTGATAGGTGATGCAAGCCATGGCATGCTTACAACGTATCTAGTGAGCTGCCAAACTCCACATTTTCTCTTCTTTTGGTTTATGTAAATATCATACACTTTGTGCTCTTCAATCATCTCATATTCATCATTTCGAGCCCATATGAAAGGAATGTGCCTCCATTCTTTCTACCTTAGAGTAAGGAGAGCATGTATTGTTGGTGGATCTATTGTTGTTCATCTAAGTTCATTTTCATGCATTTGTCTTATCTTGTTCATCATGAATTGTCTAACATATTCAAGCAAACTTAAAATTGGTTCATTTCTATGCATATTCACTTTGTTTTCAAAAGACTCAATCATGTTATTTATAATATGTTCATTCTTAACACTATGACCAAATGCATGTCGACTCCAGTGCTTAATAGGTATGTCCAACAACCACATGAACGTTGCCTCACTAACCTCTTTGATTTTCTCCATATTCATCTCAAATTGCTCAGCTGTATAAGACCTTGTTGTTGCCCAACAGTAGTCCCTCAAAGTCAGGACAGGAAACCTTACTTTAAGGTTGGAAAAAATATGCCTAAAACAAAACTTGGTATAGTGACCTTGCCAAATCATTTGCAATGCCATCAAAATTCCCTTTTGTCTACCACTCATGAAAATGATAGTTCTCCTATGTATCATGCATCAATTCCAAAAACCAACTCCAACTGGCTATAGTCTCACCCTTACAAATACAAACATCAATAGGAAACACCCTACTGTTTGCATCCAACTACACTATAATAAGCATGACACCACCGAATTTCCCTCTAAAGTGGAAGCCATCAAGACCTATAAATGGTTTATACTTTCTGACAAATACAGCTTTTTGGGCTGGAAAACTCAGGAAAAACCTTTGAAAATGAAGATTTTCAGAACTAGCAATCCTAGACCATTTAAGCAGTGCCATGATACCAGGGTTATGTATCCTCAACACATTACTAATGCATTTTTGGGAAACATACAATATAATCACCTCTAGCTAGGGATAAAGACATCATCTTAGCTCTTCAAAGTTTTTGTTTATCACATTCGATTCCTAACTGCTTATTTACTTTTGCTTCAATGCTTCCTATCTTTGGATCGGGGTTTGGCACAAAGTAGTATTCTAACTTCTTAACTACCTGTGCAGCAGTAGCCACTTCGTTTTTTGTCACAATTGTGCAGGTGTGTTCTTCTTGATAAATTTTAATCGTAAAGGTGTGACCATCGGGTAACCGTGTTGCATGAATCCTCCATCTGCATGCATCACTATTTCCACATATAGCAGTAACTCTAGTGCCTTTGTTTTTAATCTTCTCAAACTAGAACTCCTATTGTATGGCATAATTTTCTAAAATCCTTCTAAAGGGATTGAAATTGTCAAAAACTTGACCTATTGCCAATGCTTCTGATCCATTAAGCCTAGGCTTATGTTCACTACCTTTAACAAACCTAGCCATTTTAGCCACTAGAGTCTCATCCTCAAAATCACTGCCTATGGGTCCATCTTCATCATTATACTCATATCTAGACAACCAACTATCACTTCACTGCCAAAGTCAGTTGGTGCTTCAATCTCAATTTCATATCCTAAATCCATATCATCCTCACTCTATTCAATTATCCTATCACTGTCAATTTCATAAAACTACATCATTTTCATCACTGTCATCATTAGGCTTAGATTCTGAGAAAGGGATAGGCTCATATTGGGATAGGGTGGATTCAGGTTGTGGCTATTGGGGTAGGGTGGGCTCAAGTTGTGGCTATGGAGTGAGGGTGATCTCAAGTTCTGGCTGTGGCATGAGGGTGGGCTCAAGTTCTAGCTAGCCAAATAAGTAGTTGACTAGACAGAGGGGTTTTAGGAAAATACTGGGTAAAGAGGTCCTTAACAATTGGTGCTGACTACGAGACATGGACCTTATCAGGGTCGGGGTAGTCAACATTTAGGGCCAGAAAGTTAACTTCAAATAAATCACATCAAGAAACTTCAAAATGAAGCACTTCAAGACCTTTATCCCTAAACTCTTCAAATACTTCTTTCTAATAGCATACTATATGACTCTAACTCCCTAGTTTCCCTGTCGACCCAAGGCATCTAACTCTAGCAGACATATTTTCATCTTCATAAAGTATTTTTGTACAAGTCGACATCTTGGCATCTTTATACAAGAAAAGCCGACTGTATTTTTTCGAATCACAAAGTAAATGCTTAAGTTCCTGTTCTAAGTAGTGGACTGCGATTTCAAAGTACATTGTGCTAAAAGAAACCAAACCAAATGCAAACACTAAAACAAACAATACCACACAAGTACAAATATAGACCAACCAAATGCAACCACCTTATCACAAAGCACACTCGAAGGGAAAAAAAAGTGAAGGATTTCAAAGTAGAAACAAAATAAATAACTAAGCATAAACAAAAACCATAACTCATAACCATAACTCGAAACAAACCCAAAACAAAATTTCGAAGCAAAAACAAAAAGCATAACTCATTACATAACTCATAGTGTGTGTTTTCATACTTGCAACCAAAAAATTAAAAAAAAAAAAAAAAGATTTCGAAAGAACCCTAAACAAAAATAAAACCCTAAAAACAAATAAGAAACATACTATGGTAAAAACCCTAAAAACTATGAGACCAAGCTTTTTCCACATTAAAAGCCTCATTTTTTTTTTAAACAAAGAAATCAAAGACAAAATCACAAAATCCTAACCATCAAAGTCTCAAATACACTTTTTTTTTTTTTTCAATTTTTTATTTTATTTTCAAACAAGAACAAACAAAACTAGAATTAGAAATTCACTTACCCTTAACTTGAACTCTTTCAGCATGCCAAACACGAACAATTTCAGGAGTCAGACACTAACCCAAACACGAACAACATTTTCAAATTAGTTGTTTCTCCCTTGAATCCAAACAAACATGAGTTTTTTTTTTTTTTTTTTTTTTTTAAATACAAGTAATTTTTTTTTCCTTTCTCCTTCGAACATAAACCTTGCACCCAAATGATTTTTCTGTATTAGGGTAGTACAATGTAGTAGAAGGTTCAAGAAAGACAAGAAAAAGAGAGGAAATTTTTTTACCTTGCTCAACGTAAGTAAGGGAAGAGTTTGTGTTTATGGCACAGGGAAACTTCTCGAGGATGTCTTGCAAAATTACCAAAGCATCTGCAAACTATCCAATCTCTATCTTTTATAGTACATATTTACCAAAATATCCTTAACATGTTAAAGTTGATAAAAAATTATTTAATTTTATTTAAATTTTTTTAAAAAAATTAATACAATATGCACCAAACACAATATAAAATAATACAAACTACTATAATTCTTCACCAAAAGTTGTAAATTGATAATGCATACTAATACAATGCAAGCTAATATAATTCAGGCTAATGCAGTGAAGGCTAATATTAATACAATGCAGTATACTAAACGTATCCAATTAATGTATAATTTTACAAAAATAAGATACATAAAAAAAAGAGCTCTGGAAGGTCATTAACTCCGCCAACTCTATCATCCTCATGAAGCACTACTCCTTGCACTGATCACATTCAAACTAAACAAATATTACGAAAATGAAGTCGATGGAATGAAAATACAAACCAAAATAATATTACTACTTAATATAATATATAGAAATAATCATAAAATATGTACATATAAAAAGCCAAAAACCAGGCGCCCCAAACGCTTAACCTCATCGCCACCCCCACCCAAACTTTACTGTGTGCGTCAGTTCCTTTTTCTTTCAAATTGTTTCCCCCCTTTTGTTTATTTATTTTTCTTAGTAATTTCTTATAAGGGTTATTGATTTTGGACAAGGATCGTGCTATTCAAAGATACAACCCAGCCATTACAAAACCTTTTCCAAACGCTCAACCCATCGCCATCGCCACCTCCACACACTTTTACATTGCGCATCTGTTCATTTTTCCTTCAATTTGTTTCCCTCTTTTTGTATATTTATTTATTTTTTCTTTGTAACTTCTTATAAGGGTTATTGATTTTGGACAACGAGCGTGCTATTCAAAGTACAACCCAGCCATTAAAAAACCTTTTTGCTCTGAGGCTTTCCTCTCTCGATTTGAATTCGAGAAGTTCCCTTTATCAGCTTCCAATTTGTTTTAATGGATTTCTAGACAATCTGGTGGGTGAGGTTCGCAAGGAAGAATAATAAATTATGAAAAATAAGTTTCTTTTTAATAAAAAATGATAAAACTAAATAAAATATTAATTCATTTTTTAACAGACTTTTCACTTACATTGAAAATTTTTATTTTTTATTTTATCGCATCAGCCTAACAAAATATTTACACAAGAGCCGTTGAAGAGAGTTTTTGTGCAATACTATTTATTTATGTGATATGGCTAAAGTTTTTTAACAATAGACAGAGCCACTAGATATGCTTTGAATGTCTTTTTTTGAAGACTCTGTTAAATATTGTATGTTTTTTTATAAATGCAAAATTTTTTTACAAAGTCAATTTTTTTCTAAAAACAAAAATGCTAATAGAATATTTAATATAAGCAATTGTCATAAATAGTTTTTTTTTATGCGTATTAATATTGGAGAACAATTTTAAATTTGACTATACATTTATGCCAGTTAGATATCAATATTATCAATTTCTCTGCTACATATACAACAATCCACAATCGAATCCAAAGATGGTTCTTGAAATATTCAAGAACCTGCAATATGCTTCTCTCATTAATTTATTCTCTTAAGGCCTGTTTTTTGTAAGGTTAGAATTGGATTATTTCAATTCCATGTTCGAGGATGAAATTATTTAAAATGATTTGGACTAAAATAATCTAGTACAAATATTTGTTTAAATAAAATAAAGGTTAAATGTACTTTAGCATTGTTTAGAATTCAATTTTTTGTTCTTATAAAAGCACTGTAATTAATTTTAATATTTAATACCCTTTATTTTGCAAAAAAATTGTAATTGAGTCTAATTAAGTTAAATTTTAGAATCTATTAAAAGCACTTTCATACTTTTAAAAAGAAAATTTGTCTAATTTTTTGAAATATTAAGAAAAAAAAAGGATAATTTGCACTAATAATCCATTATGTTTAGGGCTTTTGGCATACTTAGCTTTCATTTTTTTTTAGCAGTTTAGTTCATTGACAATGATTAAATTAGCACTGTTAGTTATTTTCATTTTTCCATCCGTCAACTTTAATTTTGAAGGGGTATTTTTGTCTTTACAAGTCATTTTTATCATTTTCTTTTCCCTCTCCATCTTCTTCCTCTTCAAACTCCTTTAAGTCCATTGCAAGGGTTATTTGATTTTGAGAAGTTATTTCTGTGATTCTGTAATGGACGAAAAGAGTTTGCAAATGAAAAAGATGAAAGGAAGAGGATTAAGATGACTTAGAAAAACGAAAAATACCCTGCAAAATTAAAAACTGACATATGGAAAAACCGAAAAGACTAACAATGCTAACTTACTCATACTTAAAGAACTAAACTGCCAAGAAAACAAGACAAGAGTTAAGTATGCCAAAGACACTAAACTCAAGGGACTAACGATACAAATTACCCTAAAAATAATTCATTTAAATTTTTTTTTATCTAAAAATTGCTTAGGACAAAAAAAATTTATTGATAAAAAAAATATATAAAATGGTAACAAAATTTTGAATAAAAATATTTTAGAATTAAAAAAGAATTCATACTGAAAAATATATAGAATGGGACAAATTTTCATGATAAAATTATTTTTTTAGCAATTTAAGATAAAAAAAAAAATTTAGATGAAAAAAAAATTTTAGAAGAAAAAATGTTTTAGAATAAATTTTTTTTTTTTGGAACTTAGGATGAAATAAAAAAAATTTAGATGAAGTTTTTTTTTATTTTCAGAAAATTGAAAAAAAAAATTAAGTGATACTACAATGCATTTAATAGATTCTGTTAAATTTAGTTTCATTGGAGTCTGAATTACAACGTTTTACAAAATAGAAAGTATTAAATGTTAAAATAAATTGTATGTAATGCCCTCTATTTGGAAAAAAAAATATATTTGAATATTAAAAAGTATTAAGTTGCACTTAATCTTTAAAATAAAAACTAATTAGTCCTACCCTATTCGTAGAGTAAAAAATAGTCTCTACCGAGTAAAAGTTTTGGTGCAATTTTATATCTCTATATTTTGGCTTTTTATAGATACATTAATTATAAATAAAAATTGAATTTTAATTTATACTTAATTTTTCAAATTCTTTGTGATTGGAACATTTATATTTATTTCATCATAATTAGCCTTGATAATTATATTATTATTTTTATGAACATTATAAACTTTACATTTAATTTATTTCTAAATTTTAGTTTAAAAAACTAGATATAGTCTAATATAATTTGTCTTGATGAAAAAATCCAATCCAATATTAAACAAACACAACATAAGACTAAAATATAGAATCAATCACATCTACAACAAATATAGGATTGGACTAAAATATTTCATTTTCATTCTATCTCATCCTATCCATTTTCAACTCATTTTATCCTAGCATATTCAATCGTGTCTCATTCTACCAAACAAACGAGCATTTGGGTCTACTTGTGAATTGTGATGTGTTAATAAACCACCATTTGACATTGAATTTTTTTTTTGTTTAAAAATAAATAAATTTGCAAACATCAAGTTACAACCATGATTATATTTGAAAAATGGGATTGGGATCTTCTATCCCTTCTTTGATTTCCCTATCTATGTCCCTTAATTAAAAACTGACACTTCATTTAAAAAATGCAAAGCCAAAGGAGTTACAGAACTATAGAAAGCTCATCAAATTTTGCCTTTACCATCCATTGTCCTTCCCATCTGTTTCGATTATGAACGACAATCTTTTTTTTTTCTTCCAATTATCCTATTAGGGACTTTTTGTTTAGTTGAACTGGATTAGACTCATTTTGCCTCATGTATGTTTGCAAATATATTCAATTGGGACTGGATGATTATTATCCAGCCAAAGACTGTTGTTTAAAGTAAAACCAGGACTATTCAATCCTACATGATAATTTGGATCACCTCTGGATAACATTTCAATTCCTTCTCTATTTTTTATTTTTTCTCACTCTTCGCTGAGTCTCTGGAAATCGGAGAAACTCTGTTCACTTTCTCTGACCATTTCTCTGAGAAATTGGAGAAAACTTGTTCACCTTCGCTTTCTCCGATCGTTTGTTAAGAGATTTTTAGATTTGTTCTTGTTCTTGTTTTGTTTCATTGCATTTCCAAATTTACTTTCCTATTTGATAATTTTTTCGCTTAGTATAAGTGTGATGCATTTATGGTTTTTGTTGATTCAATTTGATGTCTCTTCTGGTTTTTTAGCTTCGAGGCTGTTTGCGGGATTGAAAATGGTGGCAGATTTCTCCTAGTCAGATACGCTTCTAATTTGAAAATTGTTTGTTGCATATCTGGTCGGATGAATAGGACTTTCATTTGCTTTGTTTGAACTTTTGGGTGTAAAATTTGGTTGAAGATCTCAATAGATCTAACTTTCTGCATTATCTTTGTCGTGAAGCTTTTGATCTGAAGTGGATTGCAAACGCCACTTGTTTGTAGTTGGAAATGATTGAACACAGTCTGGGGTAGCTAAAATTTTCTCTGTAATTAAGATACTCTTATTTCATTTTCAACCATTCAAAATCATCTATAAATTGCTTTTCACTTTCAACATCCTTTGTCTTACTAAATATGATGGGCTAAGTAAATTTATGTGCCTAAGAGGAACATTTTTTTTCCATATGCAATCTGTGATCACATTGCATTTCTAGCTAATATAGCTGTATGATTTAGCTCACATCAATAGTAGTTAGCTGTATGATTTAGCTAATAAACAAACAAAATGCATAGACTTAAATAAGCAAAAATTTATACTTGGTTGACTTAATAAGCAAACTTGTCAACTGCATTTTTCCCCCAAGGAATTTACATATGCAGATATATCTTGTAGAGACAGTTGTCACATGTATATCATTCTAAGTGAAGCTCACTGTATTTATGCAATAATGGAAATGTCTTTTAAAAATCACAAACATAAACTTGAAAATGCTATTGTATGGTCTATTCTCTCTCATTTTTCTAGCTACATGTGTAATTCTAATGTGTTTTTAGCGCATCCATTTTGCAAAAAAAGTGAGCAGTTACTACAAGTCATTGTTGTAGCAAATTAATTATTTTTGTAATTGTTTCCTATTTAACTACTAAAAATTTTCGTGGACAGGTCATAATAATTAGTGCGTGGTTAATTCTCAACAGCTATAAAATTTTATAACTCGTATCTAATTGCAATTATTGTTAAGACATACTCATTATAGCAAAATAAAATAATTAATCATGGTCAACCATGGTTTGGCCTATTTTGGTAGCTAATGAGGTAATTTTTCAGCTACTAAATTGATATTTTTGGAACTGTTTACAGATAGCTACAAAATATATTTTATAACCATTTCATTAACTACATGCAAAATTTGTCACTACCAATAGCTACAACTATAATTTGTCATTGTTAATCAATATCTAAAAAATCATATTTGTACTAAATCTTTATTTTGTATTTTAGCTAAAAATGTTTGTAGCTAGATATTTACATAAAATATTATTTTATATTTATATATTATATTATTTTCTAATACTAAATATAAATTTTAAGTATCCATTTGTAAATCATCTACAATATATATTAAAGTAACATTACAAGATGTAAAATCAAATTAATTCTCATATTATTGCATTAGTGGCTAAAACCAAATGTTTTTACAATAGTAACATTGAAATTAGATATAAAATTTCTATACTAACAACTCTCAAGGCACATCTTAAATAATCTAGTACCTATATATCAAGCAAAAATCTAATGCTTGAATTTTGCAATGTACATACTATTGCAATCACAACATTATTGATCTAATGAAGCCTTAAAAAGGATGGCAAAAAGGATATCCCCTAAAAATGTTTAAATGAAATCAAACTATAATGTAACAGATATAAGAATATGCAATCAATCAACTGATTTTTTTATTACTCCCTCTTATAATTTTGCATGTTGGTTATGGAAATGTTGGATGCATAACTCAACTCCACAGTCATGCACACAACAAAAGAGAATTTAAGGCAATACAATGGTAAATTAACAACCTTAAGACCTACTATAACCTTCATTAATACGAATATGCCATGTCCTTTAGTAAAGGAGTATAAATTGTTACTTCAATCACATCCCCTATGGAAACACATGAAATTGTTATAATTTCCATTACCACTACTACTTCATTCGGATTTACATTTAATTAATCCAAATTTGAACATACATTAAAGTAAAGCGACTTAATACACTGAAAAAAGAGGATAATTCTTCCCTAAAACCAGGGTAGATAGAGAGATTTATAGCAAAAGAAAAAAAAAACCTTAAAAGGAATTCTAAAGGCAAGCAAGCTTACAGAAATGAAAGGAGGCCTCCAGCATGTCATTAAGAATAACAAACAAAAGTATATTTCAGTGACTAGCAGTACCATGCACTTTTATTTTTCCAACATTTTTCTTGGATTTTTAGAAGCTCCCTGACTGACTTGTTATACATATCGTTTTTCTAGTAATTCATCCTACGATTGCAATAATACATGCTGTAAACTACAGTTGTAATAATCAGAAAATGAATAATCATGTCATAAAGAAATGTATATAAACTTGCACAACAACCGAACTTCTTGTGTTCTAATTCCACAAATGGCAGCATATAGACAATAAAAATATCCTGCTTGAAGATTGCCCAAATCATACCAACGTCCATACATTATCCAAAAAAAATGAAAAAGTTAATTTAAAAAATAGTTCCTTATGTAATAAAGAAATAAATGCACAAACAAAAGGCAATAATAAAGCAAAAGAACATGGAAAATAGCATAACCAACCCTGTGATTCTTCAACATGGAAAGTAAAACCTAAAGCACCAAATTTCAGTAGGTGGTGGCAATCCAAATATGCCATGTAGGTGAATAAGGATGCTGCCATATCTTGTCGTAATAAGTAAGTATGCAAAGAGCAAAATCTCAAAGTCAAGGAACGAAAAGAGACATTACTTTGTATGCTTTTGCAAACTCTCAGTGACTTGGTGAGAGTAAAATCCAAAAAGACCAAGTAAGTATAAAAACTAAGTCAATATATATATATATATATATATAATCCACAACTCTTGCTAAAGAAATAGCAGGTAAAGCAGGTATGACAGAAGACTCAGGGGCAGCTACATAAGCAAAATACTGTAATTATCAAACAACTTCACCGCTTTAAAGAAACCTCCAAAATTCCAAATTAAGTTACAAATTCATATAAATGCATCATCTAACAAAGAATAAAGTCAAACCACTAACTTAATATTTTTTTAAATTCCTCCTCTAACATTTTATGTACTAGGCAAGCTCAACCAAAATTAATGCCCAAATTTCGAAAACTTCAAACACCAATTTCTAGCTACCAAAACACAATTAGAAGCAATTAGGTCAAGAAATTACAGAATTTAAGTTCCAAACACCACTTTTCAGCTTCTCAACTCAAAACACCGAAGCTCCCCTTTCATGGTAACTTCCAAAATACTCAAAATCCTTCATAGATAAAGCTAAGAGGAAGTAGAGGACACCAAGAGAAACAAATGGGTATCGAAATCCGGCCAAGAGGTGGCTGGAAAATTGAGTTTTCCAGTGATAATGGATTTTCAATGGGTGAGGGTTTTTTCAAGTTGTTCTGGCCGAAATTAGTTGTTAACCACTATCTAAAATATTCTAAACACTCAATGCTTGAAGGATTTCAACTTTTCTTGAAGAAATTTTGAAGATTGATGAAGAAATTGCCTTGGTTTGTTGGGGATGTGGGCTTCGGGTATGGATAGAAATAGGTGGAAAAAAAGGTATTTTTTTTTTGGGTGTGTCATTTTTGCCGAATATGGAAGAGAAAAATGACATTTCTAAAACTTAGAGAGAAAATAAAATAAAAAGTTATATTTTTTACGTTTTTTTTTGTTGGTAAATTTATATTTTTTTATGTTTTATTTATAAAATTGTCACCCTTTAATATTTTCTGTATAAAACTATTTTGTAGCTATTAATTTATAAATTTTTTTATTTAAAATTTAAATTGTGAGACGCAAAAATTTCACCAACTATTTAATATTTTATATACAAAATAATTTTATAATTGTTAATTATACAATTTTATCATAACTTAATTAGTACCTGATTTTTATAATTAGGAACAAATTTCATTGTTTGTAGCAAAAATCGTTTTAATTAAAACATTGCAACGAAAAAATTATGGCGCCAAAAATATTTGAATTTTTTGCTATAAAAATCAATTACAACTAAAATTTAATAGATGATATCTATGAATTAGCTGTAAATTTGTACATGTAACATAAAATACGAAGTTATCTTCTCATTTTGTTCTCTTCTTTCTTTTTTCTTTTGACTTGGTTGGCAGGGTTAGAGCTTTTCTCGCTGGGTGAGCACATTCAAAAAATACCGTTTAGCTACAAATCTATTTTTTTATAGCTAAAATTTGCTGTTCACTTTTTTTTGTAGTGGCAGATGTTGTAAAAAATATTGCTTTAATTAGGAACCACTTGTGAATCTGTTTAGAGTAATTTTCAGTTGTTTTTGCATCAGTAAACTATCCTACATTGCTAATATATTGTACTCTCTAATGACATAGATCTTTCCATCATTCTTGATCTTCGATGGTAGTTCTTTGTTGCTTTACACATTCGTATTTCCACAATTTTTGGTAATATGGCTGTTGGTTTTTGTAAGTATTCTATTTCCAATTGGAACTTTTGTTGTCATTCTGTCAATATTATATTTAGCTATTGAAAAAAAGAAGCAATTAATTTGTCAATTGCATTTTTTCCCAAGTTTATTTTTGTTTTGTTTAATATACACAAACTGATATTCCCTTATTAACTAATATACATAAACTGCCCATATTTGTTTCGTTTAGTATATATAAACTGATATTCCCTCATAAATTGATATCGTTTAATATACATAAATTAAATGTTTAGGTATGTTATTGAGATTTTGTATTGTTTAATATTCTATCATGATGTTGAATTTGTTAGTAGCTTGACTCATTAAAAGTGAAGTTGACTCATAGAACTAACTTGGTTTTATATAGATTTTTTTCATGCTATTATAACTTTTGAAGTGTATAAGCAAGTTCAAATGGTAACCTTTACAAATTCAATTGATGTCGCCGACTAAGTGATAGTAGTGCATATGTTATGGTGTTGTACATATATGGTGTATATGGTGATAACGTAATATATGATCCTGCTGCATGTTTACTGTTTATGATTAAAATGTACGTAGTTGCTGCCTGTTTATGTGACTCTTTTGTAAATCTTATTTAAGATTGGATATTGGAAGTAGCAACCAAAATGAAGAGCAAGGAAAAGAAGGAAATAGACACATATGGACAAAGTATAAAGAGAATGCTTTGTTATGTGTCCTTGAAGACTTAGTAGCTCAAGGTTATAGTGCTGCTAATGGTCAGTTTAAACCTAGTACAACATCTGTAATAGAAAAGACTTTAAGCACATTTTGCCCAACATTAGGACTTAAAGTCAATCCACACATCGAGTCAAAGATGAAAAATTTAAAGAAACACCATAGTATTATATTTGACATGTTCAATAGAAGTGAGCCGAGTTTGGATGGAATGACACAAAAAAATGTGTAGAAGTTGACAACAATGAAGTGTGGGAAACCTATGTGCAGGTATATATTGTTTTTACATTAACATTTCTCATGTACTAATATTATGTTTAAAAATAAATTCTAACTTTTGTTGTAGCATAACAAAGATGCAAAATGATGGAGAGATAAGTCATTTTCTATGTACAAAAGACTTGCAACTATTTTTGGAGCTGATTAAGAAACTGGAAAAGTAACGAAACTTCAACTCATATATTTAAGAGCTTAGACGATGATGATGAAAATTTGTATGCATTTCAAAGTTGTACGGATGATATAATTGAGATTGTCATATGATTTAATTGATTTTTTGAATATGGACAAGTGTCTTAAAGAGCTTAGGTGATGATGAAGAAATGTTGAATATGGTGCTGGTGTCACTTATTTGGGATCACTTAATTGAAATTGTATATGCATATAACTTGTTAATTGTGAACTTGATAACTTGAGACATGAATGTGTAGATTGTTTTGAACATGTGAACTTGTATGTAGATAACTTGTTATAATTGTGAACTTGATAACTTGAGACATGGATGTGTAGATTGTTCAAAATTTAGTGAACTTGTATGCAAATAATTTGTTGTGCACTCGTGAAGATCCTTACCTGTGATTTCCATATCATGTTGTTTTGGGTATTTTTTTGGTTATGATGGTGGACACAGTATAGAACAATTGAATGAAATAAACAATAATTTTGGGAAAAATAAATTAATAAGAATATTTTTGTTGTTTTATAGATACTTATAATATAAATAAATAAAAATTTTAAAGGAAATAAATTATAATTGTTTTAGTTTTAATTTTTTTTAAAAGTGAAATTTTTTGTGATTAGAAAATTTATAATTAATTTAATTATCAGTAATATATATTAGTATTTTATGAATACTAAATTTCACTCGAATCTTATATTAGCATTGATATTTTATCAGCCTAGACAATCTTATATTGAATTTCTTTTAAGATTTTAGGTTTAAAAAGTAAATATAATCCAATTTTTTTTTTCTGTTTTAAAAAAAAGTCCAATTTAGTGTTAAAACGAACACAACATAAGATAAAAATATAAAATTAATTCCATGGACAACAAATGTAGGATTGGACTAAAACATTATATTCTGTCCAATCCAATCATATCTCATCATATTTCATTCAGACCAATGTGATCTTGCCAAATAGTGTACAATAAATCTTAAGCGCTAGTTTCACTAATTATCCCAACAAACCTGAGTTCCAACTTATCTTCAAACTCTTAGAAGATTGAATTTCAATTCGGATTCAGATTTATAAAAATATTGAAAAATATATATTCAGTTATTGATGGAGCAAATCTAGTTTGAATCTAATGTGGAGGTACCACACTACTACAGAAAAAAGTCATCGACGACGGCTTTACTTTTATATATACGTTGGTTATAAATGAGAGCCGATGTTGATAAAATAAGACGACGGTTAGAAAAAATCAACAACGGTTTTATCTACAACCGTCGTCTAAAGTTACATCAACAACGACGGTTAATTAATAAACCGTCGTTGATAAAACTCTAAAATACACGTGGCAGCAACGTGGACGCCACATGTATGGTGAAGACTATAGACGACGATTCCTAAAGGAACCGTCGTCTATGATGTATGTATAGATGACGGTTTCTAAAGGAACCGTCGTCGACGGTGTTTTTGTTTTTAATCGTTGTCCTTTTGTGTATATTTGTCTACGTGGCGCTCTTACGTTTAGTCTCTGAAATGCAGTTTTAACGTTCAAAATAACCGTTGCAAAAAATATAGCCATTAGTATTTTTTTTTGCTTATATATTTTCATTTTGGTTCTCAATCAAATTTACTAAATTCATTTCTCCCATAATTTTTGTTCAAATTCTTTTAGTGGTGATAAAAAATATTCAAGTAGCATTTATTTCGAATTTAAGTCATCAATTTATTGAAGCTTGAAGTTGATTTTTGTAAAAAAATTCACTATTGAGGTAAGTAATTTTATGCAATTAACTATATTAAATATTTATGTTATTGCATTATCATTTAAATTAAATTAGTTATATAATTTTATTTTCATGAATAAATTATTTTATAATTATTAGGTTATGAACATTTAAATTTTGCAATGATATATATATATATGTTTTCCATTTATTAAAATTGTTAGTTTGTTTAAATATTTGATATGTTATAATCTCATATAGTATTGTTATTTATTATATATTTTATGTTGTTGTAGTTAATTTTAGAATATAGTAAAATAATAAGCTTATTATAGTTGTGCAATTATCGTTGTAGATCTCTATATTTATTGTTTATTTATTTATTGTTATCTATTTTAAGGGGTTTGATGAGAATTATCGTAAGTGGATTTTACATGGAGAAGAGTTGGAAGAGTCTGAAGGATATCGTGGAGATTGTTCTAGAGTTAGTGGAATTAGTAAAAGCAATAACACTGAAAGTAATTTTACCCACATAAATACGGATGATGAAGATGTGGTGGGTAATAATATTGATATGGTGAATGATGCTTGAAATCGAAATACGGTCTTTCGGACACAAGTTTTTTTGAATTATTAAAGTTGTTGCGGGAAATGCTACCGAGTGATAACGTTTTGCCAGATTCTATGTACAACGTGAAAAAGACTCTAACAGCATTGGGCATGGATTATGAGAAGATACATTGTTGTCGCAACAACTGCATTCTTTATCGAAAAGAATATGAAACGCAAGAAAGTTGTCCTAAATGAGGAGCATCGAGGTGGAAGGAAACTGACGATGGAACTAAACGTGTAAATAACCCTCATAAAGTCATGTGGTATTTTCCACCAATTCCATGGTTCAAGAGGATGTTTCAAAGCGTTGACACATCTAAAAATCTGACGTGGCATGCAAATGAGCGAAAGGTCGCAGTTGGAAAGTTAAGTCATCCCGCCGATTCACCCTCTTGGAAGCTAGTTGATCGCATATGGCATACTTTTGGTAAAGAATGTCAAAACTTAAGGCTTGGGATTGCAGCTGATGGCATTAACTCGCATAAGCATATGAGTTCTCAATACAGTTGTTGGCCTGTGCTTACAGTTACATATAATCTTCCACCATGGTTGTGTATGAAGCAGAAGTTTATAATGTTGACAGTGTTGATATCTGGACTGAAGCATCCTGGCAACGATATAGATGTTTATCTGCAGCCATTGATTGACGATCTTAAGCAGTTGTGGGATAAGGGGGTGTAAACTTGGGATGCTTGTAAGCGAGAATTTTTCACTTTGCGAGCAATATTATTGTGGACTATAAATGACTTCCCCGCATATAGTAATTTGTCTGGTCATACCACTAAAGGATATTTTGCTTGTCTTATTTGCAGCGAGAACACGTGTGCTCAAAGTTTGAAAAATGGTAGTAAAATGAGTTATTGCGGACATAGGAGGTTTCTTCCGAGTGATCATCATTTTTGAAAGCAAAAGAAGTCTTTCAATGGATTTCAGGAGTTTCGTCCAACTCCTTTACCTGCGACGGGAGAATATATACTTCGAAAACTTGACTCTAAGTCATTTGATAGTGGTAATAAGAGAATAAAGTCTACTGCTGATCAAGATTGCTGGAAGAAGAAATCTATATTTTTTGAGCTTGACTATTGGAAGTCATTGTATGTGAGGCATAACTTAGATGTCATGCATATTGAAAAAAATGTATGTGAGAGCATTGTTGGCACATTGCTTAACATTCCTGGAAAAACTAAAGATGGACTTAATTCTCGGCTTGATTTGGTCGAAATGGGCATAAGAAGTGTTTTGGCTCCTGTTGTTGAAGAGGAAAGGACATATCTACCACCTGCATGCTACACATTATCCAAGGAAGAGAAGAAAACTTTTTGCAAGTGTTTGGCAAATTTAAAGGTTCCCGATGGCTACTCTTCAAATTTTTGGAATATTGTGTCCATGAATGATTTAAAGTTAAAAGGCATGAAATCTCATGATTTACATACCTTGATGCAACAACTTATGCCTGTTGCACTATGATTAGTCCTTCCAACAAATGTCCGACATGTAATAATGAGATTTTGTTTTTTCTTCAACGCTATATGCAAAAAAGAGATTGATGTTTCAAATTTTGACATTATTCAGACAGATCTTGTTAAGACATTGTGTTTACTTGAAAAGTATTTTCCTCCATCTTTCTATGATATAATGGTTCATCTGACTGTTCATTTGGTTCGAGAAGTACGATTGTGTGGGCCAGTTTTCTTTCGGTGGATGTATCTTTTTTAGAGATACATGAAAGTGTTGAAGGGGTATGTTTGCAATCATTACCGCCCTGAAGGCTGCATTGTAGAGAACTACATAGCTGAGGAAGCAATCGAATTTTGTAGTGAGTATCAAAAAGGCGTGCATGCAATCGGGAACCCACCTAGCCGCCATGAAGCACAATCCTTTGAAAGGTGGTAATTTATTTGGTATTACTCGTGATCTATGGGAGCAAGTACATTTGTACATACTTTCAAATACGCCCGAAGTACAACCTTACTTCGAGTAAGTTTAATGCTATAGTAATTAACTTTTGTTGAATATTATTTTGAATATTTGTTTACTATAGTCATTAACTTTTGTTGTCTTTAGGATATCGAGAGTTTGAAGTGTAATATTTGTAACAAAACAAGAAAAGCAAAATGGTTTCAAAACGAGCAAAATCACACTTTCATTTATTGGTTCCGAGATGAAGTAAGTTTAACATTAATTGTGAAGTATATATAGCAATTTAATTTTATTGGTTCCGAGATTAAGTAACTACATTGCATTTACTAATAGTGCGTGTGGTGTTTTTGCAGATTCAGAAAATATTGAGTGAACCAGATAATAGTGTGTCGCATACATTGAGATGGATTGCACTGGGACCATGTTTTGAAGTAATGAGCTCTTCGGGCTACAACATTAACGGAATCCGATACCATACAGTTGAAAGAGACAACAAGCGTGTTAAACAGAATAGCGGTGTAAGCTTGGTGGCTGGATCAATGCAGTATTCAAGTGCAAAAGATGACATTCCAAAATTCACCGATATGTCGTTTTATGGTGTAGTGGTTGGAATATGGGACGTGGATTACATTAAATTTTGAATTCCGGTGTTCAAATGTGATTGGGCTGACATCAATCATGGTGTTAAGACAGATGACTGTGGATTTACATTGGTCAACTTCAACAAACTTGGTCACAAATCTGATCAATTTATTTTGGCTTCTCAAGCAACACAAGTATTTTATGTGGAGGATCCTTGTGATTCACAATGGTCAGTGATATTAACCACTCCTGATGACACACATACCAAATCTTCTGAAGGAGATACATTTGGAGACATTGATTTGATTCACACTCCATTTTCTACGCAAATACCAAATGATGAGATCGCTCTTGATGCTGAAGACTGCGAAGAAGTCTGTGTTCGTAACGATTGTAATGGAATATGGATTAAAAATAAACAATAATTTTGATTGTGTTTAATTATATCCACTATGTCCAATTTTTTAATTTAAAGTGTTTTCAATATACAAATTAAATTAATGGTAAATAATATTAATAGGGTTTTGTTAATTAGTAAGTTTATAGTTTGAAATATTTGTTTCTTACAAGATACATTTAAAATAGTTTAATTTAAATTTTATAAAGAATTTAGGTGTTAATTAGTAAGTTTAATTTAAATTTTTAATAAAATAGTTTAATATAATATAAAATAGGTTAATTATATTAAAATAGTTTAATTACATTAAACAAGATAAATTTAATTTTTATAACAAATTTAGGTGTTAATTAGTAAGTTTAATTTAAATTTTTATTAAAATAGTTTAATTTAAAATAAATAGTTTAATTATATTAAAATAGTTTAATTTAAAATTTATAAATTTTAGGTGTTAATTTAAAAAAATAAAATTGTTTTTTGTTTTTAGTTAAAACGGCGCCGTTTGGTCCCTATTGGGTAAAACAACGCCGTTTTTAGTACTATAGATGACGGTTTATACTAAAAACCGTCGTCTATAGTGTATCGACGACGGTTGGATATATAAACCGTCGTCTTTAATGTATAGACGACGGTTATATCTAAGAAACCATCGTCTATACCATAAACGGTACCGTTTTTGCCCCGTGTTTTCTTTCTTACACGGCATTCTCTTCCATTTTTCCTCATTTCCACAGAAACCCTACACCCGAACAGTTGCCGCCGCAACCTTCTCTCCGCCGTTTGCTTAATTTCAACAGGATTATACTGCATATTCAACCCGAAAACGTAACGTAAGTAGTCGTCAACATATTATCTGCTCTGCATGTTCAATCCGAAATTTTTTTTACCGATTTTGTGCTTCAATTTAAATTTGCCTGTGAATATATTGGTGAAAATGTTGAAATGTGTTGGTGCAAATGTTATTGAAATTATATTGTGCCCATCAATACATTTAGAAATTTGGGGCAAATGTTGAAATTTTTATGTATGAATATATTGTGAAAATGTGTTGAAATGTTGAGTTTTATTTTGTGCCCGTGAATAATTTTTTTTTTGTGTGAAATTATAGTTGAAATTATAATGTTTAATTTCTCGGAACTTGAATATGAATATATAGTTGGATATATATATTTTTTTTGCGTGAATAATTTTTTTTAGTTGAAAATTATAGTTGGATATATTATATGTTAATAAGGCCGAACTTGAATATGAATATATATTGGATGAATATATTGTATGAATATGTTGAAACCATGAATATGAATAGACGACGGTCTTTTAGATTTTTGAAAGTATATATATGATTTCACGACGGGCATATAAAATTAAAGACGACGGTTTTGTATATATGTTACGGTTTTATATTATATAATTTTTTTGGTTGGTTTGTTAATATGTTATTAGTAAATTAATTGTTATTTATAATGTTGTTAATAATTGTTTGATAATTTACTAATATTTTTTTGTAGATATGGATTTAAATCAAGATCCAACTAATCCTAATGCTCAAGACTTTTCCTCCAGAAGGAAGCAAAAGAAGGGGAAAGGACCGTCAAAGTTAGGAAGAATTCGTAGACAAGTTGCTAGTGGCGAACTTGGAGAAGTAATATACAATGAGCATGGGGTCGGAGTGAATAAAGCCGGCCAATCTCTAGCTAATTATGAAGGTAGTTATACACGATCTCAAATACCGATTACCTACAAGAGTTGGAACGATGTTCCAACAAATTTGAAGAATACATTATGGGAGACAATAAAGATAATAATACAACCAATTTCATTTTAATTAAAGTATTTGGTTAATTAATTTCATGATTTTATTATTATTGAGCTAATAATAAGTTAATTTTTTTTGTAGGAATTTTATAACAAGGACGAGTCATTGAAACATAAAACTTTGAAGGATTGTGCAGAAAAATGGAGAAAATGGAAGAGTTTTATGTACACCCATACATAGAATTAGGGGACATGGAAGCTTTCGATGTTGTCCCCGAAAAATATGGGGAATTTATTACACAAGGCCAGTGTGATGAATTTGTACAGCAACGTATAACACCTGAGTGGGCTGTAAGTATTAATTAATTCAGTTTCTTACATTTTTTAACTAAACTACAATTTATGTAATTAATATTCATTTTAAATGTTTCAGAAACTTCATAAGCAATGGTCAGAATTAAGAAAAAGAAATCGATACAATCATCGTCTATCCTGTATTGGATTTGCACGGGCAGAGTGCAATGATGTGAGTGAAAAATTTAATTAAATTGTTTTAATTTTATTTAAGAAATTTAGTAATTTTTAGATATTTAAATTATACTGTTTTAATTTAAATTAATGTTTTAAGTTAATTGAAATTAATGTTTTAATTTATTTTAACAAAATTAGTAATTTTAAATATTTTGAAATTATACTATTTTAATTTAATTTAATATTGATATTTTGTAAACATGTAGAAGCTGAGATTGGGCACAGATGAACCGCTTTCCCAAGATGCTCTTTGGAAGTTGGGCTACGCAATAAGGAGGGAAAGTTTCTTACACCAGAAGCTGCTGTAGTTGCAGAACAGATGGTATTAATTTTATGTTTTGATTTGCATATTTTATTTATATTAAGTAACTATGCAATTTTAGCACTGATATTTTAATACTTTATAAATTTGACAGGATAATTTACGGGAGAGAGTAGTTGCTGGGGAGGTCAACATTGACTTGGATTCGCCGAACGATATACTGACCCAAGTGTTGGGTACTCTTGAGCACCAGGGCCGAGTAAGGGCGAAGGGTAAATTGGTGACCCCTACTAAGTATTGGCACATTCCTCCACATAGAACGCAACCAACAAAAGAGAGGGAAAGTGCAAAGGATGAGCGCATCAGACAACTATCTGAGGTCATTCGCGACCTCCAAGAGAGTAATACGTTGTTGTCTGCACAGCTAGCCAAGACACAGGATGACTTTGTGGCCAACCCAGGACATTTGGATTTCATGACTGATCAGTATATGAACAATACCTGGGTTGCCACTAATATTCCTGAGGAGGCGTACCGTTTCAGTACTCCGCCAGCACCAGTACATCTTAGTACTCCTCTAGCTCCAGTACATCCCATGACACCTGAGGAGGTAAATTTTTGTAAGATTGTTGTTTAATAAACATTTAATATATTGATTGTTATTTAATTAAAAAGCCAGCCAATTTATTTTGCAGGGTCTACAGTGCAAGCTTGCTGTATGCACTAGAAATAATATAGTGGCTGCTGGATTGATGTACCTTACGATTAGGGGAGCTTAATGTATGGGTCAATGTTCAGGAGGCATTGGTCCCTAATGCAGCCCTACGTATATCATTTTTTGACATCACATTGGTTGGAGAAGCTGTGGAGTCATTTTGTCCATGGCCTAGATTTTTAGTCATTTTACTTGAAGAAGAGGTAAATAATTAAGTTATTAATATTTGTTATTTATAGTGTTTTATTTATTCATTATAATTAAGTTATTAATAATTGTTATTTATAATGTTGTTTTAAAATTTATATATTTGATCAAGTGGAGATATCAGTAGGAGCATCAAAAGGCAAGGCAGTAGCTCATTCAGACTCGAATAGTACTCCCCATTCGCGTCATTCGCGGGCATCTCTACCGACCAATGAAAGTCAGCAGCAATTAATCACCTCTGACCTGCCACCGAAGCTGAGATTAATGAAGATGATAGATGCCACTGTCTTCAACCAACAATGTACGCAGCTTCAATTCAACTTGGGAAGGGGTATGATAGACAATTCTCATCTTGGAGTGCTGACACATAAGGATATCAACCAATTTTGTCAGATGCAGGACTTGGGTGTTGATTGCGTATTATTCTATATGAAGTAAGCTACAAATTTATAAATGAAGTTATATTTAATTTATTTTCAATTTAAAATTTTCTTAAATTGTATTTGACATGATATTTTTTTGCAGGAAGCTATATAGACATATGATCCGCACTGGGAAGAATTTGTTATATGCTTTTATTGATCCATGTGTGGTGCAGAATGCTGGACCTGAAATGTTGGCATCTCAAGTTGAGCAATTGGTCAGACGGTGGAAAGAACAGCCCGACTTCAATTGGATATGGTTAATTCTATATCATTGTTGGTACAATTTAATTATATTTTCAATTTAAAACTTTCTTAAATATATATAGTATATTATATATTTTTAATATTGACGTTTATTTCAGTGCTCATTGGACGCTTGGTGTCGTGGACCCGTACTTGGGGTATATTTGGTTTTTTGATTCCTCAAACACCAAAGCTAATATTGATTTCAAGCGATTAATAAACAAGTAAGTTAATTTAAAAAATTAGTAAGTTAATTTTAGTGATTAAATTTATTTTTAATAATTTATTTTATTTATAAAATGTTATATATAAATAGAGCTTGGACATTATGGAATGAGCTGAAGAGGCAAAGGTCGAAGAGTAAATTAATTAGTTGGCTAGGCGGAAAGGTAAAATCAATGAATTATTTATTTTATTAATGTTAAAGTATTAGAAATTATGTAAATTAATATTTTAAATTATTTTTTTTGTAGGCACCATTGCAACCGACAAGTCATGAGTGTGCATATTATGTATGCATGATGATGAGGGATATAATAAATGTCGATTCATCACTACCACAGTCTCAGTTACATAATATTGTAAGTATAATTTTAGCGTAATTGTTAATTTATATATAATATTATGTTTACTAATGCATTAATATGATTTGTTTAATTTTTATGTACAGTTTAAAAATTGTATTTGGATACAAGACTTCGTGGATGAATTTAGAGAGGATTGGGCTGAATATTTTACTGAAGAAATTTGGAACCCTTCAAGTTTGGAATCATCGTTTGATTATTTAAGTTTAATTATTAGTTATGTATAAGACTTTTTTATAATTGTTAATGTTATTATGTAATTAGTATTGTATAATTTGTAATTTTATTTTAATTAGAAATGTTTATACTTTTGTATAATTCAATATAATCAATTTATTATTACTGTTTTCTATATTAATTATTATTTTATTAATTGAAAATATATTATTTATTAAAATATTTATATGAAATAAATATATATATATAAATGCCAAAATATATATATTTATATATAATATCGACGACGGTTCCATTATAGACGATGGTTCCTTGTATGAACCGTCGTCTATAAGTTACAATATATATATATAATATCGACGACAGATAATACAAGAAACCGTCGTCGATAATTTTACATAGACGACGGTTTATAGTAAAAACCGTCGTCGATTTATTTGCCACATGGCGCCTATGTGGCTTCGGTGTTGTTTTAGACGACGATGTGGTAACCGTCGTCGATGTATTATGATTATCGACGACGCCTCATTTGACGACGGTTTTGTGTCCGTCGTCTAAATACTTATGACGACGGTTTTTCACCGTTGTTTTTTACCCTATTTTCTAGTAGTGCCATTTAACGAGAGGTGAAGGATGGCTTAATTCCAGATCTTGATGACTCCTCAAATGCAAATGCAATTATTAAAAGGAGAAATTAAATCATTAAGCTTAGTTAAAAATTAATCAACAAAATATATGATACTTTCCCATTTGCTCATTAGCAAAACTAATAATATTCTTTACGGTGGTTGGTTAATATGGTATGGGGCAGAACCTTTTCATTGTGGAAGACATTAGAGGCCTTCTTGCCTCTGCTTCTAATTTTCAGTGTTCTTTTTCTGGTAGAGAGGCTAATTATGTAGCTCATAATTTGGCTAAATATGCTTTGTCTCTTAATGTGTATGTGTTGATGCAGAATTTTCCATCAACAGTCAATTGTGCATCCGTCTTCACCATTGAAAAATCAGTCTACCTGCAAAATAGAAAATATCTTCAGGAGGCCTTAGCTGGCACTGGTATGGCACCGGCAAAGGCCCTCCAACAATCAAGTCAACTCTTCTAAAGAAGAAAACTTGAGAGAATAAGACATTTAGCCTCCTCCAATAAAGAGATATAGCGAAACCCTAGCATGTCTAAGTTTCTCAATAATTTTTACCCACGCAATTAGCCCTCCACTCTCCAAGGTTAGTGAACAAATTGAAAAGTAGAAAATATGAAGATGAGGCATAGGAATTCATCCTGAATGCTTTAGTGATTTTGAAGTTTTAATCTCGATGGTTTGGATAAGAATTCTGTAACATCCCGTTTTGAGAAAAATAATAAAATTTCAAGTTTGACCAGTTTGACCTTGAGTGGGCTCATGGTTGACTTATTGTACATTTATGTTTTAGCTTTGACTTTGGTACCGTTGCGTAGAGCTAGTCGATACGAGTTCGTAGACTAGTAGTACGCTTGATTCGGAGTTAAGACCAGAAAGTTATGGTCATTTTAGTGTGAAGGGCAATTTGGTAATTTGGCAAAAACTGATATTTAAGTGTGAGAAAAGATGAAAATGCCTCTGTCTTCATCTTTAAATTTTGGCCAGATTCTGGAATTTTCCAGCAACACCCGACGCCTTCCACCCCTTTCACCGCGCCACTTTCGCACGCTGGTAGCCGCCACACAGTGGCCGGACTTGGCCGACCACCACCCCTAGATTGAAGCCAGCAACCTCATCTTCCTCCCTGTACTGGTGGTTCGCCATGAAACGACCCAGATCGCCAGAAATTTCAGCGAGACCGAGAGCTCGTGCAACCCGTGCAGCCCTTGCACTGTTGCGACACCACCTTTGGCCGGCCATATCTCACTGTTCCGGTGGAGTTAGGGAGCGTGCTTGATACCGTTGGAAAGCTTGTGCGACGATCTACATTTTGGTACCAAGATTGACCCCGGAGACTGCCGTATCACGTCGGAAAAAGGCTGCGAAATCTCGGAAAAACTACCCGCGACAGCCACCTTTCCACCTAGATCTACTTCGATCGCCGGCGAGTGGCACGACATAGCCACCACCATTGGCCTCAGATCGCGCCGGCGACCAGATCTGCAGCTGGCCGAACTCTGGTGACCACCCCACGCGCCCCACGCGCCGCCCACACGTCGCCGCCGTCTTCCTCCACGCGCCACCGCCGATCTCGTCCTTTTCCGGCGAGTGAGTGCTCACCACCCATTGCAACGCGTTCCTAGGGTCGAGGGCAAGCTTGCTGTACCTTCGATTTGGTCCAATTTCGGTCGGATTCAAAAACGCACAATCCCGGCCGAGGTTCGATCTTCCGGGATCAATTCCGAACATTGGCGGGGACGAATCTTGAAATTGAAGGTAGATTCTCGTTCCTTGCATCTTCGATTTCGTTTTGGTATAAAGTTTGTTGAAATCGGACTTGAGACGGAGTAATTCAAATTTTGGGGATTTTGCCGTTAAGGGCATTTTGGTAATTACTGAAATTGAAAGGCAATTTTGGTATTTAGTGTTTTAATTTTGTAGTTGGAGACTTAGAGGACTCCTCTGAGCCTTTGGTTAGATTTTCGGTAATTAAAAGAATTTTTCAGTAAATTATTTTTAGGTGTTCGTGCACGTTCGAGGGCTGGACCGGAGATCCAGCAAGAGCACGCGTCAGACCAGTGAGTGCATTTATTTTCTAAATCATTTTGGGATTATATATTATTATGATTTAAATGCATATGATTTGTTTTGATTGAAATTTCTTGCGCTTTTAAAATATGTTTATTAAATATATTATATTCTGATTTAAATTATTGATGATTTAAGAATAAATGTGCATTTGTGTTTTAAATGGTTATCGGTGATTTTGATATTTTGGATATTTTACAATTTTGTGAAAATTGGTGATTTAAAGAAAAATTATGGCTTTTGTGGAATTTAAGAATTTTGGGGCAATTTTCTGATATGCGAAATATTTGATTGTTTTCGTAAAAAAATTTTGAAAGAGAAGATTTTGGAAAATTGTTTAAAAGTAAAAGGATTTGAAAAATTGTTGATATTCGATGATGGAGGATTTTAGACATGATTTTGAGGAGTACCACACGGTATCGAGATGTTGATTGAGATGTATTATTATGCGCGCTATATGTATTATGCCATCCTCTGCTACGGACACGTGTCGGGAGAGAGATGATGAGGATCCTGCCATGATGGATTTGGGACGCCGGTTCGTTGTGATGAGTTTACCCCCCTCCCCCCCGCCTGTGACGCCATCAGGACGCTGAGGGTCACACGGCACGATACTATGTTGTGGTACTGGTTGGGTTTTATATTTGTTGATTGCTGATTTTAAATTGATGGTTTTGAATTTGTGGGTTGGAGCCGTGGTATTTGGTTTTAGATTGGTGTTGGATTTAACAAATGTTCTATTTGCCATTTTAATCAAACATGATTTACGAATAAATTTAATGTTTCTTGTTGAGATTATATTTATGGTTTTAGAGATTGATTCGTGTTTTCAATGATCGTTTTAAATTACGTTTTCGCCCCACAAACTGTTTTATAATGATTTAATGATTTTGGGGATTAAACAAAGAGTTTTGCGAAATGATTTTCAAAACGGGGAACCTTTCAACTGAGTGACGCTACTACTTCTTCTTATGTATTAAATCATGTTCTCTTTATTCTGTTTATTGTTGGATTTGTATCATTTATATTTTGTTATCTCACTTAGTGATTCTGTCATTCCCACCTTCTCCCTAATCTGTTATGTTATTTATTTCAGTACGGCTAGTTGTTTGTTGCAATGCATATCTTATCAACTTTTTTTCCTATTTATTATTTTATTGTTTATTGAACTCCTTTTCGGAGGAGGATTCTGTCGGCTGCCCCGAGGAGTTCTGATGGAATCTTCCTCAGGCGGGGCCTCTCCGGTTAATCTGGAGGGATTTCCGGGGCGGGTCCTGTCAATTTGGACCCAATAGTTTGGGTTGGAGAAATTATTCTCGATAATTAGGAATGTCAAACCCGAAGGGTTGGGTCAAACAAAATGTTCCCATTAGCCTAGAAAAAATCATGTCCAAACTTGTTTCGATTCATGATCGTACCTGATTGTTTGGGTTTTGATCTTACCCCACGCATTAAGCAGATGGTCGAAAAAGTGCTTATTCCCAATAGTTTGGAAAGTACCGTGTCCAAATCTTTAAAAGTTTTAGCTAAACCACGATTGGACCTGATTGTTTAGGTCTTAAATTTTTAAAGTGGACCCGATTGTTAGGGTCATAAATTTTTTATTAGAGCCCATGAAGTGGGGCATAAATTTTTTTTAAATGATGTATCGAGCTCATGAAGTGGACGAGACTTTTATCCGAGTCATCAGTCCGAGTGTGGGCTATTAGTCTTTAAAGTTGAGAGTAGCTTTATTGTGTAGAAGATTGGTATGCTAGAACCTGCTTAAAATCTCATGAAAATATACAGGCGCAATACCAACATGTATTCATAGAGAATCATATTTGTTCATGCATAAATATGTGCATGTGAAATATATGAAATATGATATAGGATGCACCAATGCAGATCTCTAAATTTTGTCTACATTTAAAAAATGTAAACAATAAAATATTAGAAATATGCTTATCTTCTTTATGAGTATTCAATTTGGCTCTCAGAAGAGAATCATTGAGCTATTGAATACTATTGGTGTCGTGGGTGGCTTTATGCGTTGGTTATCTTCTTCTTTTTTTCATTCTTCTTTTGTTCCTAAACCGTGGTGTAATGCTCCATTGTGGAGTCGAGCAAGGGTGCAATGCTCATAATTCTTTGTTAAATTGGCGAAGACTTAAGAAGTTACAGTCAATAGAAAGAGAAACTGAAATTTGATTGGGGTGATAATAAATTTGACGTTCAAAAGAAAGTTGTAGTTAATATATAGCCTCAAGTTTGAGGCAATTAACAAAAGTAAAATAGATTGTGATATGTTATGTACTATAAATAAATATACCCAAATATGCATATACAAACATATATACATGTATATGTGTGTGTGTGTGTGTGTGTGTGTGTGTGTATAATATTCAAAGTTTTGGCATCAGAGCCATAAGAGTTCCGAACTGAGTAAGCTATTCGAGTTCATTTCTTTTATCTTTAATCATTCATCTTCCTAACCTTGTTTGTTTGCTCTGTCTTATACTTCCCGAACAATAAGAACTTCGTCCAAACAATAAGACTAGGAGTGAGAAGAGTAGTTGTTTATGGAGCAATATAATTAAAGGTAAGTAGATTTATGATTTAAGTATATTAGAATAGCAACATGAGTAGATTATTTAGATAAAATTCTTTTAGCTCTAGAACTAGTACAAGTTCTAAGAATCTCAATGAAATACCCGATATAATTAACGAAGAACACTATAGTTACATTGAACAAAAAGATGAAGATCTAGATTTCCATAAATGGACTATACCCCCAATAAACCACAATGAGAATTATCATAAACAAACATGGTCAATAGCATCATTCAAAAGTGAATCACATGTTAAAACAGTGGAGAAAACTTATCCTATTAGCAAAGAACATGAAACATGTCAGTTATTTTAATAAAAATATGATTAAAAAACATAGAAAAGATGGATATAATTTACCGCATAGAGGATTAGTCCAAATAGGAGTAAAACCATTAACAAAAACAGGATTAAATGTCTCAATGCTTCTATGTCTTAGAGATGCTACACTTTTACAATTTGATGATAGTGTCCTAAGAATAGTGGGAATCAGTCTATGTAATGGATCAGTTCATTTTAATTGTTACCTTGATTTCACAGTAACTTTGACGGATCCACACATACTCAAAATATTAACTTTAAATATAAAAACAAATGGTTATGATATATTAGAAGGGAGACAACCCCTAGCATTAATATATAGGATAAACTATAAAGTCTCTAGAACAAACATTAATTTTTAGGCTAAAAAAACACAAGTAAAGGTTAAACAGTTTTAATTCAGAGTGATTTTAAAAACACTAAAATTACTATACCTAGAGCCATAAAATGGACTGATATAACACTTTCCTCAGAATGGACTTTAGTCAACGAACAACCTGTAAGACCAATACAAATTTTTAGGCAAAAACAACTACATACAACAATATTTAGATGGAACTGTAAAAATAAATTTTGATTCAGCAACTAGACAATCCACATCAACATCTAGAAGATCCTTTACTCATACCCCTAGGATTGAGTCAATAACAACTGAAAATATATCAAGAAGAGACCAAGACTTAGAAAAAGAATTACAAAAATTAAAAATTAGAGAACTAGAAGAGGAAATTAAAAAATTAAAATAAAATCAATACAAACAACATCTCAAGTTACTCATCTAATTTATAGAGAAGAAAATTAAGATCATACATCAGCTATAGAATCAAACTTTATTGATCCAAGATTAAATATAATTAATAAACCATTTAAACCTAATTGGAAAGAACTAGATAAAGAAATGATGTCAAAGATAAACCAAAACAAATTAACATAATATAGACAAAAATATGAAATATCTGAAAAAGAGAAAATTTGGCAAAATTTGAAGCAACTAATGATCCAACTAAAAATATACATACCATTATTTGAATTTTGGAAAATCATTATGAAAACACTAAATCTCTAGTCACCCTAACCAAAGAAAGGTGGATAAAATCAGATAAAACAACAATTGTCTCAGCCTCACCACCATAGGAAGAAATCATAATACTTTATCAAAACACTCCAATAATTGCATCACCATTTAAAATATTTAATGAAAAACAAGAACAATCAAAAGAGATTAAAAAAAATAATTGAACAAAATAATTGCACTAATCAAAGTTTAATCACAATAGGAAAACAATTAGGAAATTTACAAATTAAGGAAACTTATACTTATCAAAACTTAGATAAAACAAATCAACTACCCTTGATAAAACTACCAGATCTAAGAAAAAAAAAAAAAACCTTCACTAAAAGCTAAAAAGATAGATGAACTTATCCAACAAACAAAAAAGGAATCAACTTCTTTGTTATCAATAATACATGACAATCCTCAAACAATTAGTGAATCTGAATATAATAAACAATCACAACAAAATCTAGAAAGAATTAAAAAGAAATATGTAAAACCAGTTAGAGATTAGACACAAAAACCATCACCTTTAGACATACATGAAACACCAAATAAAAACCAGTTTTCGGTATCACCAAACAAACTCTATGAATGGAATATTGACAATTTATTCTAACACAAAATATTGAATATATTAAATCATATATCAATGACAACAAGTTGTTATTTAAAAAATTATGATTTGTCTCAACCAGAAATAGTTAAATTAATAGTAACAGGATTCACAGGAGTCCTCCACTCCTGGTGGAAAAAACATCTTACAGAAGAATCACGAAATACAATAATTTATGCAGTAAAAAATGATGAAGATGGAATACCCATTTTTGATGAAACAATAGGATAAGGAATACCAGATGGAGTCAATACATTACTAAAACATTTCATAGGTACACTTGCAGATGTCTCCGCTAGATTACATGATCAATTAACTAATCTAAAATGTCCAGCATTAAGTGATTTTGATTGGTATGAATCAATCTTCACAAAGAAAGTAATGATGAGAGATGAAAGTAATCAACAATTTTAGAAAGAAACATTTATTAATGGATTACCTAGTTTATTTTCTCATAAGATTAGAGACATTTTTAGCAACAAACAAGGATATATCAATTATGATTCATTAACATATGGAGATATAATCTCCTTAATCAAAAAAGAAGGATTAAAATTGTGCATTGATATGAAAATAACTAAACAAGTAAATAAGGATAAAAATAAAGCATGATATGAATTAGGTACATTCTATACTCGATACGGATTAGAAGATTTACTTCCTTCCAGAAGAAGAAAATTCAACAAAAAAGAAAGCCTAGAAAAGCCATATAGATATCGCAAGTATGACTATAAAAATAGAAATACTTATAAGAATATGAATTCTTACAGAGATAGAGATTCTAAAATTTTTTATAGAAAAAAAATACAACAGCCTTTTCAAAAGATAACGTAAAATGTTATAAATGTAATAAATACGGACATTATGCTAATAAATGTACAATTAAATCAATGATCAATCAACTAAAAATAGAAGAATATGAGAAACAAAAATTGATCAATGCTTTAGAGTTACATGATACAGAAAATTACTTAGAATCAGAAATAATCACAACATCAAGTGAAAATGAATCAGAAACCAGTAAATCTTCATACAATGACAATATTAATTTAGGATGTCAAGACACATGTTGCAGGGAAAAAATAGTAAATGTACTAAACAAAGATGAAGAAGAAGATCTAATATTAGAGTTACAAGGAAAGTTAGACAATCCAGAAGAAATAATAAAATATTTCAAAAAGTATAAAAACATGATAATAATAAACGATTAAGAGAAAAACATCCCGCCTAAAATTGGATTATCAGAAACATTAAATAGATTTAAAAACAAAAATAACGAATTAACAATTGCAGATTTACATTATGAAATAAAAATACTAAAAGCGGAAATTAAGGAATTAAGAACTCAGACAACAATATTAGAACAACAAGTTACAAACCTAGTTGACAACAAAACAATTAAAGAAGATCTACAAAACTATAAAATAGAAGAAATAGATAGTCATAACAATTGTGTGGCAACAATCCAACATATAAAATATAGAAAATGGCATATCAAAATGAAAATAATAATAAAAGATTTTTAATTTAGAGCCTATGCTCCAATAGATTCAAGAGCATATATAAATTGTATACAGGAAGGAATAATCCCATCTAAATACTTTGAAAAATCAAAAGATATATTATTTTCAGCAAATGGTAGTAAAATGCAATTAAAATACAAAATCAGTAATGCACATGTATTTCAAAATAATATTTGTTTTAAAACATCTTTTGTTTTGATAAAAAAATATATTATAGATAGAGTAATTTTAGGAATGCCATTTATAACACTATTATACCCATTTACCAAGAAAATGATAGTATCATCAGTCAGCCAATGGGAGAAAAGGTAATTTTTGAATCCATTACCAAAACATCAATTAATATCTTAAAAGAAAATTCAGTATCAAAAAACTATATATTTAATAAACTCTAAGGTCAATCATTTGAACTATTTACAGCAAGAAGTTAAATATGTAAAAATAGAAGAACAACTCTTAGATAAAAATTTGCAATAACAAATTAAAAATTTTGAACTTATATTACTAAATGAAATATGCTCAGCTCTACTAAATGCCTTTTGGCACAGGAAAAGACAAAGTTAATTTTCCCTATATTAAAAATTTTGATGATTGAAAAATCCTAACCAAAGCTAGACCCATCCAAATGATTGAAAAAAAACTAGAATACTGTAGAAAAGAAATTTCTGAATTACTTAGTAAACGAATTATTAGAAATAGCAAATCTTCTTGGTCATGTCAACCTTTTATGTTAAAAAACAAGCTGAGTTATAACTAGGAGTCCCAAGGCTAATAATTAATTACAAACTATTAAATGGAGTATGAGAGTGGATAAGATACCTAATTCCAAATAAAAGAGATTTAATTAAACGAATAGCTCAGGCTACAATATTCTCTAAATTTGATATGAAGTCAGGATTTTGGCAAATACAAATTAGTAATCAAGATAAATACAAAACGGCTTTTGTAACCCCATTTGGCCATTACGAATGGAATGTAATGCCGTTTGGGTTAAAAAATGCCCCGAGTGAATTCCAAAAAATAATGAATGATATATTTAATCCATATAGTCAATTCACACTAGTATACATAGTGATGTATTAGTATTTTCCTAATCAATAGATCAACACTGGAAACATTTGAATAAATTTGCTAAAATAATTAAAGAAAATGATTTAGTAGTATCAGCATCAAAGATAAAACTATTTCAAACCAACATAAGATTTCTAGGATTTAATATATACCAATGCCATATCACACCTATAGATAGAGCAATCCAGTTTGCTGATAAATTCACAGATCTACTCTTAGATAAAAATCAATTACAAAGATTTTTAGGATCCCCTAATTAGGTAGTAGAATTTTATGAAAACCTCAGAGCTAAGTGTAAATCTTTATTCAATATATTAAAAAGTAACCCAAAACTATGGATAGAAAAACATACTACCATAGTACAGGAAATAAAGAATTATATTAAGTCATTACCCTACATAGGAATACCCTCAAATAATTCATTCAAAATAGGTCAAATAGACACATCTGAAGTTGGATTTGGAGGAATCCTATTACAAAAACTTATTTCTGAATCATCTAAACAAATTGTTTGGTTTCATTCAGAAACCTAGACATCCTCTCAAAACAATTACAGTAACCATTAAAAAAGAAACTTTATCAATAGTTTAATTTTCTTATATTGAATATCAGTCAACTTTTTAGTAAACAAAATCTTTCATGTAATTTCAGTTAGATTTTCTTGTATTGAAACATTTAGTAAAATCATATTTTAATAAATTCATGTTTCAAGTAAACTCATTATTCTTACTAATTCAAAGTTTTGGTAGATTATGGAGCAATAGTTAATTCTTAGAGATGCTACATGATTTAAGAAAATTAAATCACGTAGTTTCTTAGCTTACTCAAAATTTGGTTTAAATGCTCCATTAACGATCAAAGTTTTGGTAAAGTTGGATGAAAGTTTACTGTATAAGCTTTGGAGCAATCGTTAATTCTTAGCTTACGCAGGTAAATTAAGTTTCTCCATTACCAACTTACTGTATAAGTTGGTAAATTAAACAACTTTGAATCGTTTCTTTGAATAAGCTTTGGAGCAATCGTTAATTCTCAACTTACTTAAGGTCGGAATTGCTCCATAACCAACATTAAGTGATTTTGATCATTAATTATATACATGTATATATATATATGTGTGTGTGTATATATATGTATAATATTCCACTTGCACTGTACATGCACATATACCTCATGCAAGTATATACTATTATGATATGTATGCATTTGATAGGCACATAATATGTAATCGAAAAGCTGCAAACACATTTGTAAATGAATAAATGCATGTGACTTAGATCAAATGGACACATGGCATACTAGGTTAAGGAAAATCATGTAATCTAGCAAGGGATACTTTGTTTTTTTGTGCTGCTTTTTATCTCCTCAATATTCTGTAAAGTGCAGAAACTTTGCTAGTTATTTTATTGCCTTCATTGGAACAAAGTAAAAGTTGATTTGCTGCCAACATGCACATGCACAAATATATATGTATTGTATATATATATATATATATATAATTTTTTTTTGTATTGGTAATGCATAAAATCTCATCAACTGTCAATCATGCACCCTCATTCACCAGTGACGTCGAACCTACGAGTCTACAAGACAGAAGACGTCGTTAGGAAGCTTTTGGAGACATTGGTGTGGCGCCGGCCAAAGACCCTCCAACGATCAAGTCAGAAGAGAAAAACTGGACTTTCAGTGAAAATCATAGAGAAAGAAAGAAAATAAGCTTGTAGAAGAGATAATTATTTAGTCCTCCTTTATGGAGGCTTAGAGCTTTTATATATAGGCTAAATTAGGATTTTAGTAGGACAAAAATATAATAAAAAGATATTATAGAGATATGATAAAAATAAAATACAATAATTAGGATTCTCCAGTCAGATCTGAATTGTAACCACACAATATGAAGTTTGACTGGACCACAACTGAATCTTAATTGTTATATAATTGAGGTAGTTTAGATATATCTTCATACTTTGACCAGATAAGTATGGGAGTGGTGAAATTATCCCACACAGTTAGCCTCCCACTTTCCAAGTTGTGCGAACAATGCACAAGTTGGAAAGTAAGTAACTTCGATGTTATGCTTCAACATCTTTTTAGTCATCTAGACTGTGTTTAGCTTGTAGATTTAATCTAACACTTTCTTTCATATCAGCTAGCTAAAACGCTAAACTCGCAATGATTGACATTGTCTTCATGCTAGCCACGTTTTGCAGCAATGCTATTTGATTAGAGTGGATGTACGTTGATGATCAGTTAGATTGCTTTCTTGTTATCTATTTGAAGTGCTAGGCAGCAATGCTTGGGTAATTTCGAATGTATCTTGATTGGCATTTTATTTGGATCTTTACATGATTTTGTAGTTGAACTTGCATTTAGATCTCATGCAAAAATATATGTACGAATCTAATATATATGCATTTATATATTTATAGCATCATAGTCATTAGAATAAATGTTATAACAGAATTTATTTGCATATACATATTAAAAAGATTATGATTATATTTATCTTGATTTAATAATCGGATTTGATGCGTGCATGGCTTTGATGGCACTATTTTTCACAATAGAGAAAACAACCTGTGGGAGCCCATAATTGGCTCTAATTTTCACAATTAAATCATGGTAAAATCTCAGCCAATAGCAACTTAAATATAGGTTGATGGCAATACAAAATATATGAAGCTACAACCAAAAGAGACAGTACCAGAATCTGCCTACGCAGAATCTGCTAATATGAAGCTACAGGATTGTGTTTATTTGGTCCTGTACCAGTGTGTCTTGCTTGTGCATATGTATTGTGAAGATATATGAAGCTTGGTTAGAGGAAGTTTATGCTTGGCTACTTCCCTATCTACAAGCTGACTCTTGTAATGTTTATGTTTCTTGAATGAAATGGGTTTTTCTTTAAAAAATAAAAATAAAAATAGAAACTGATGAACTGTATGGTTGTACAGAAGTGTAATGTGATAAAAGGAGTTGGCCTATAAACAACAAATCGCAGTTAAACATAGGATAAACAAACATAGAACGAAAAATAAATTCACGGAGATAAGACTTCTTTTCATTTTACAAAAATTTTAATCATGTCATTTGTTTGGTGAGACAGGTATGAAGACACAAAAGGAGATAAAAGATCTGGCTTCTCAAAAACGCTACAGGTACCAAATGTGCTTATTAAATTTTGTTTACCAAATGATATAGCAGTTTATTTAATAGTGATAAATTACTAATATTCTTAAATCATAGAAGATAAAATTAATAAAATAATATTAAATTATTTGATACAAAAAATTTAGTTACTACTCGATGAGTCTAGAATCACGCATCATATTTACAACTTTTGCTTCATTTAGTTCATATTTTCACAATACGTAATAATGTATGATTCATTTGGTTCTCAAATTGTTTTTTTAATAAAGATAAAAAAAAAAAAAAAGTTGTTCTTAAATTGAGAACAAGCCTTAAATTTCATTATCCTTATAAAAATTGTAAGAATAATAATCAATGTACAACTTCATTCTTTATTATTAATTTTATTAAAAGTAATTAATAACAGTATAGACATCATTACCATATTCTTATCCCCACTTTAGCTCTCTCCAAAATATCATCCAAAACAGGGGGAAATTAAAAATAAAAAATTCCCAACTATAGGCTTAAAAATTATAAAATTAATCTAAAGTTTGCTCCTTGTCTTTTTCTAAGCTTTTTACGCTATTCGACCCTGGTTAGACAAATGTAAAATCCACATCAAGTTTTTTTCTTTTCTTTTTTTATTGAAATAAAAAATTCACGTTAAATTTAGTGCGACTCCGAGTCTCCTACTCCCATCCTAATGTGGCATGCCAATAATATATTTTTCCTTTTTTCCATAATTGATCAATGAAATAAATATGTTTTTATTATAAATATTTTGAATGCCCATCATTATAATATGAAATTTCCATATTAATTTTTATTCATTTACAAATTTGTAACTCTTGTAGCATATGTAACCACTATGGAATATTGATTGATCATTTATCAAGGTAATTATTTCTTATAACTTATGTCTATGTATGAGCCTATAAATAGAGGTTTCGAGATCAATGAAAAATAAGCCTAATGAGATGAGATATATCTCTCCACTATTTCTATCACAACAAAAAATTGCCCTTTCCACGACACACATAAAACGACGTCTAGAAGGCTTTTAGACAATGGTTTGAAATCATCGTCTTAAGCATCTTTGTAAAAAGTCTCAAGAATACACAAAGAACAAAGACCGTCGTTTTTAGCATCAAATATGACAGTTTTTTTGCATCATTTTTATATCCATACACGTCATATCCACGTGACTAAATCACACACCTTGTATATATTGTTATTTTTAATATATATTTTATTATATTTAAATATATATATACATACATTATATAAATTTATTTTTTATAAATATCATAATCATATAATATATAAAGTAATATATGTATATTTCATGTTAAAATTTAAAAAAATATATTTTAAAATAATTTTTTTTAAAATTTTTTAATGGGTAAACGAAGAATCCTTGTCCGCCCGGTTTTCTCGCCGAGGAATCTTCACTCTGCCTCGATTCAAAATAAATGGTGAATGGGGCGGGGTAGGGGAGTAAAAATTTAAATGGGGCAGAGAGCCGCGAAGGCCACCCTCCCCTGCTCCTGCCCCTTAACATTGCCATCACTAAATCAGGAAAGTTATCCTTTAACTATAATATGCCAAACTCTTATTTGTGTGACTCAATGTTTATAGTTGTTTTTATCCTCAACTATTTTTTTATTTGTATTTTAAAGACGGTGTGGGTTGGATGAGGTATAACCCATTGAGGTTGTATTATTTAAAACCCGTTTATACTTTACCCAACCCAACCAATATTAAAACAAATTGATTTTGAATAGTTCAATCTTTGACCTAACCATATAATTTGAGATTCCATTTCCAGAACTTTGCTGCCTCCTGCTCTCCTCCTCCCCGCCTCCCCCCTCTTAGCTCTACTCTACTCTGCACGGCTACACTGGTGACCCTCACCCAATGCCAGTTTTCCTTGCCTTCCTGGCTGGCCTCCCGAGTCCTGACTCCGCTTACCCTCTCAGCCGACCTCCAGAGTCCCTGCTGCACGGCTGTAGTTGCCTTCATCTTTTCTCTTCAACCAATGATTAGTGAACCGGTGAGAACTATTTTTTTCTTTTTTTTTCCTGATTTGGTGATTGTAGCTCTGGCTTCAATGTATATTATTAAGTGGGGAAACTACTTCTTACTTAGCATCAAGAGAATGTATAGTAGACGAAGCACATTTTGTATTTGTATCCTACATGTGAACATCAAACTTCATGTGATTAAAATGATTTATGTTTGTTTTTGTTAATTACTGTCATTTTTTTGTTTTTTTTGTTAATTTACGTTCTTCTTCCTTTTTCTGAACCTGTCGGAATATAAATATATATATACACAAACACACACACACATATACATTTGAAATCTAAAGAAAAAGAATTGCATATACATATATACATACAGATAACCAACTAGGGGACCAAAAATAATTCAAGTGATGCTTATTTTGTAGAACCAAATTACTGTCTGCTTAAACTAAATACTAAAGCAGAAATTTTGTTCAATTAGCTATAAGTTGACAACCTGACCAACCCAACCCGCACTCAATGGGTTGGGTTGGATTGGGTTAAATTTTTTTAATAACCCAGCCAATCCAACCCGTGTACACCCCTACTTGCACAATCAACTCATAAGAGGAGCTAAAGAATGAGGTAAAAAGGCAATTGTATCTTGAGAACATGGTGCATGAAGCTAGAAAGCAAATGAAAGAGTTGAAGCACCAAAGATCTATTCGAGATTACGTAGAGAAGTTTTTCATCTAATGCTCCAAATTCCCAACATGAGTGAGGATGATCTTCTTTCAACTTTATGGATGAGCTTCAACTGTGGGCATCACAAAAACTACAAAGAAAGGGTGTTCAAGACATCTCTACCACACTCACCATCGCTGAAACTCTCATTGACTTCAAATGAGGTAAGTCTTCCAACTCAAAGCCCAAAGCTAACCATGTTAAAGGTAGGGGAGCTAAGTTCTCCAAACCCCACCAAAGCAAGGAGTATAAGAAGCCACAGGAGAATCACTTTGGCTTTATAAAGATGGGAAAAAATATTGCAAATTCAAAATAAAGCCAAAGGAGAATCACTTTCTATGTGATAGGCCACTTTGGGCAATAGAGTGTCTAAAGAGGAAGTATTTGAATAACATGCTCGAGGAGAGGGAAACTCAAGAGGAGGACAATTAGGTTGTTTACAACTCCTCAACTTGTTGAAGGCAATCCCTATCCCTGCACACAACACCAAGGAAAAATCCCTTTAGTATGTGGCAACGCACATCAATGGCAAGGATGCCCAAGTAATGGTAGACACCAGCACGTCTCACACTTCATCAAGAAGGAGGAGGCCATGAGGCTTGGCCTAAAGCCCAGAAAGGGGAAAGGGTGTTTGAAGACAATAAATGCGGAGGCAAAACCTTGATGGCTTGGCTTGTAATGTGGAGCTATATCTTGGCATATGGCGAGGTAATGTTAACTTCTCTATTGCTCCTATGGATGATTTTACTATAGTGCTTAACATGGAATTTCTTAGGCAATTCAATATTGTCCCACTCTCTCGCTACAACACCGTTTGCATCTTGGAGGGAGGTCCATGTATGATCCCAATAGTGGGCATGCCTAGCACTTCCAAGAACTTCTCCGCCATACAACTCAAGAAAGGGATTAAGAAAGGGGAAGTCATTTATCTTGCCTCACTTTGCGAGGGCAAAGAAGAATCTACTCCTATGGAGCTAGCAAAAGAGATTGGCCAAGTCCTTGATAAGTTCAAAGATGTTATGCCACCCGAGCTACCTAAGAAGTTTCCACCAAAAAGGGAGGTGGATCATGCAATTGAATTGGAGCATGGTGCCAAACCACCCGCGAAAGCACCATATCTTACATCTCCACCCGAACTAGAGGAGCTAAAGAGACAATTTAAAGAGCTTTTGGATGCCGGTTTCATACAACCATCTAAAGCATCGTATAGAGCACCTATATTATTCCAAAAGAAGCATGAGGAATCGTTAAGACTATGCATCAACTATAGGACGCTCAACAAGGTCACCATCAACAACAAGTACCCTATATCATTGATAGCATACTTGTTTGATCAACTTGGAGGAGAATGGTACTTCACAAAACTTGACTTACGGTCAGGATACTACCAAGTTCGTATCATGGCGTGTGATGAGCTAAAAATTGCTTGAGTTACAAGGTATATAGCCTATGAATTTCTAGTCATGCCATTTGACCTCACTCATGCTCCATCCACATGTCGCACTATTGTGAATAAGATATTTTATCCATACTTGGATCAATTTGTGGTAGTCTACTTGGATGACATTGATAGGCATAAAATGTTAATGTTTTTATGCCACTTTTGATATTAAATTTAAGCTAGTTTATGATTAATTGTTGATGAAAAATACTTAAAAACTGTATTTTTCTATTTTTTAGTAAAAGAAAGACAAAGGCTGGAATTACCATATTTTTGCGCAACCTTTACTGAGAAAATCATATATGGAGCCACACTTAGAATTTTTGTGCGATTCTAGTTGCTAATGATTCCTGATTCAATATGATTCAATACTACAAAGTTTCATTGCAAATAGTTTGGTAAATCAGTGCCATTTTGATTTACAAATTCAACAAATTCATCAGTTTCGGAAGATTTACACTGTCTTGGGAAAATGAGGATTTGAGTGTCTTCCTGATGTCCAAATTGTGCAATCAATATATTCCTGGAAAGATAAGACATAGAACTAACATTTTCAACAAAAATCACTGGATTTGGAGTTCATTTGGTCACCCAAAGTGTACTTGGAATTTGACTGACGGTCATTGAAGATAAAAAAAATGAAAGTTTTATGCTTACTAGGACTTCCATTGTGATTGGACTGCCATGTCACCACACATCAGCCAAGTTTCCGATTTTGCCACATCATATGACACATGGAAGGTCAGATTATTCTAATTATATTAATTGAAATAATATCTAGACTAAAAGGAATTAGAGTTGCATATTAATTTGATTCCTAACAAGTTTAGGAAAGTATCTCTATCGCTAGTGTGAACATGAGACACAAATACATCCTTAACCTTGAGGTGGCCGGCCATACTAGGGAAGATAGGAGTTGGGGATTGAGTTTACATATCATCTCCTATATTCTCTAGGTTTTAGAAGGGTTTTAGGGTTAAACCTCTCCTAAACATTCTCTATAAATACCATGCATTGCTGAAGGGAAAACAGGTCATTCTCCACCAGCCCTCACGGCTGGAAGTTTTTTTACAAGTCTTCTTCTTCTTTCTTCCTCACGGCAGCAAAGCTTTCTCTTAGGTTTTATTAAGTTTTTGTTAGTTAATTCATAGTAAATTTGTGCTATAAAAAGCAAAGTACAAGAAAGATTCGGCCAGCCATTGGAGGAGTCAAGCTTGCTATTTTGATCATAGTTTGGAGAAGCCAAGGATTGAAGATTGAAGAATAAATTCCAGCAGCCATCAACTATTGGATTTGATTCATTTTCTCTTTATTTTCTTGCTATTTAATCTATGATATTTCTTTATTGTTTGATGGATAATTTAGAAATCATGTGTAACTAATTTTTCTATGAGGATTGTGATGTAACCCTATTACAAGTATTTAGTTTTTAATGCATATTTAGTTTAATTCATGTTTAAGGTTAATATTTTATTGTAGTTCTTAATGCTTCCATGAAAGGGTGGATTGATTAAGTATTTATATTGGCTTAGAAATAAGGAGTATAGATATGGATGAGCAAAAAAATATATGTTTATAGAAATATTGCATGCCTTAGTGACAACTTTAACAAGATCTTATTAGGTTTGCATGTCTTAGGGCTTAAATTTCCGTGTTTAGATTAGAAGTAATTAAACACGTTGTGCTTGCTAGATTAGAATGCATTGAGAAATCAACTTCTAGTCATATGTGGTTAACAGGGAGTTAACCTATGAATCTACAATGCATTAGGGCTAAATAGGAGTATTAGTGGTGAAATCATAATCCTTGTTTCTTAAAATCTGTGAATTCATACTTGCTGCCATGTTCTTGTTTTTAATATTGCTTTGCTTTTAAATTCATGCTTGGATACACACAATAATCAAACAAACTCTCTTTTAATTTTCTAAGTTTAATTTGCAATTTATTTAATTTCATCACTAGAGACATTATTCCTCGTGGGATCGATACAGGTTTTCTTAAAACAAAAACCACACTTTATTACTTATTGATTCGTACACTTGCGAGTTGATCTAAAATATACCATAACAAGTTTTATTATTGGATGACATCATTATATATAGTAAGACACTTGAAGAGTACATTGATCACCTACGAATTTTGTTTAAGATACTCAAAGAGAATGATCTATATGTGAAGAAGAAGAAGAAGAAGAAGAAGAAGAAAAAGAAGTGCTCGTTCATATCAAATGAAGTTTAATTTTTCCGCCACAAGATCAAAGATGGCAATCTACACATGGATCAAGCCAAAGTCAAAGCCATCCAAGAATGGGATACACCAAGTAAGGTGAGTGAGCTAAGATCTATTCTTGGTCCATCAAGGGATACTCTGCCATAGCTTCACCACTCACCTATCTTTTAAAGAAAAGCAAAACATGGGAATGGTCCATCCAATGTCAACAAGCATTCATGAGCTTAAATGAAGAAATCATGAAGGATCCAATTTTAGCGTTACATGATTTCTCCAAACCATATGAAGTGCACATCAATGCTTCCAACTTTGCCATGTGGGGCGTCTTAATGCAAGAAAGGCATCCAATAGCATTTGAGAATCGCAAGCTCAATGATACCTAGAATAGGTACACAGTCCAAGAGTAAAAGATGACCGCCATCATCCATTACTTGCGTACTTGGAGGCATTACTTGCTTGGGTCCAATTTTACAGTGAAGATGGACAATGTGGCCACTAGCTATTTCAAAAACCAAAAGAAGCTAAGTCCCAAGCAAGCTTGTTGGCAAGACTTTCTTACCGATTTCAATTATGTGCTTGAATACCAGCCTGTCATGGCCAATGTTGTTGCGGATGCTTTAAGCAGGAAGGTCGAGTTGGCAACAATAAGCAAGCTCCAAGTGGATTTGTTTGACTTGATAAAGGAAGACATGGAGCATGAGCTATAGCCAAACATTTCTTACAGCTCACTACGGAGGGCAAGACTAAGAGATTTTGGGTTGAAGATGGCCTTCTATACACCAAGGGTCATCGCATATATGTTCAAAAATGGGGAAACTTGAGAAGGAATTTAATTAATGAGTGTCGTGACACTAAATGGGCGGGCTACCCAGGGCAACGGCACACACGAACACTATTAGAAACATCATACTATTGGCCACAAATGTGAAAAGATATAGAAATGTTTGTGAAGACTTTTCTTGTATGCCAACAAGATAAGGTGGAGCAAAAGAGTCCTGCTCATTTATTGGAGCCATTACATACACCCGAGAGATCGTGAGAATACATAAGTATGGATTTCATTATTGGCTTACCCAAATCTGAAGGGTATGGCACTATCATCGTGGTGATTGATAGATTTTCAAAATATTTCATCACCGCACCTAAAGCATGCTCGGTTGAGGAAGCCGCCAAGCTATTTTTCAAGCATATGGTGAAGTATTGGGGATTGCCACAATCTATCATTAGTGGTCGAGAAAATACTTACGGGTGGTAATATAGAATCAACCATATTTTATGGTTAGTGCTAGTGCTTTCCATCTATTAAAGATTTTATAGCCCTACTTTCTATATTTCATTTCTCCTCCATAGCAGCTATCCATGGATCAATGAATCCAAAGTAGATAAATTTTCTACTTATTCTCATTTGTTCATATAACATCCTGAATAAAAAAATTAGAATGACAAACATAGATATATAAAACTTTGAAAATATAATAACATTTAAATTGGATAGAAAATAAATTAAAAAAATAATATAATAACCTCATGTATACTAGGATGCAATCGATGGTAAGCATGTCCATCTGACAAAATGCATCTATGACATCTCTGCGCACGACTGCAAATAATTCATTGCCGACCATGCCACTTCCCAACTTTATTTCGAGACTAAAGTCCTGGTCTTGGATACCAGAAACTATCATAGCTAATAGCCGAACTTTTGGAGGCAAGCCAGCATAGCTATCTTCTCCCACACCCATTTGTCGCATTGCAGATGATTGCGACTGACGTGATCAAGGTGTACTGTTCGAGTCAGACTCGACAACTGACTTACCTTTAGCAGCTCTTCGCGTAACTTGTACCTACAAACATTGTTAACAAGTTAATCTCATTTTGCAATATTTAAAACCATGAGAAATAACCAAATAAAATTTACATCAATAATTACCTCATCTCCTGGTAAAATGACCAAATATTTTGGCCACGCACAAAACGAACCCATAGCTTCTCCTACTGAAACTATGGCATAAGAAGGGATAGGTAGCTATGCTAAAGGATCAATCACCACTTGCACATTAACATGGACATTATCATAGCCTAACCGTGGCATATAGCTCGAGGATCGGTCGTAGGAAACATCTGTCATTTTGCTACTATATTATCAGGTGTGCCCACAGCAAGCATGCAATCTATATACTAAACCATATAAGAAATAAAAAACAAACTGATGTTAGAAAAATATAAAATTATATGACTTAATAAAATAAAATAAATAATTATAAAATAGTCTTAGTTATAAACCTCTGGATCTGTCATAGGTGGGGGTGCAGTAGCAGATGGTACGATAGGATTATCAGCAGATGCGTGTATTGGTGAAGGTGTTCTTACATGTACCTCTACATCAAGAAAAGTCACCAAAATGTTGTTAACAAACTGATCTGACATCATTTCTGGAAATGGATTGGCTATAAAGTTTGGCCTCATGCCTACCATCTGTGAACTAATCACATGTAAGTTCTCCTTCAGCTCTATAACAGTCTAAGTCAATGTAGCAATCTGCAGATCTTTTGGGTCATCTGTTGTTCATTTGCAGCTAATTCTTTTTTCTGCTTGTTTATTTTTTCTTTGCTGGCATGTTCTTTTCCCTTCTGCTATGAATTGAACCTTAGGATGTACCAATATTCAGTTGGAGTTACATTATGACCCGCTGCCCTAACTCGACATCTGCACTCTGGAGTCCCCAATGCCACTGTCAATATATCATTGGGTGTGCCCAATGATGCATCAATCTCTCCTCGAGCATGCTGGTCTAATAACTCATCCTGCAATTATTAATGTTTTATCAGCACAATCAATCATTACACAAACCAGATTTCAAATTTCATAAGGAAAATATTTCTTACAATTTTTTCTCCAACTGCAGCAACTTCTTCAGTTGTGTATTTTTTTGCCATGTCCAAATGATCATTCTTCCACAACACCTCCCGTAACACTCGCTCGCTGCTCTCGGTCCTCAGTTTCTAACATTTTAACCAAATATGTTAATCATAACATAGCACCATAATATAATAATATTAATCTTTTATCTATTTGAATAATATTAATATACCTCTTCATACTCCAACCGAGCATATCCTTTACAAGATAAAGTATGATTATATTTATTTCTTTTCCTCAATTCAAACCCCTCTTTGTGAAGAATCTGCATGCATATATAAAAAAAAATTGTCATCTTAATTAATTATAAAAATAATAGAATTGTCAAATAGATTTGAATAATTATATAGATAAAGTAATTACTGCACACTCCGAAGTCATTCACTGTGCCACAAACTCATCTCATGCTTCCTGTGTGATGTAAGTATAGCCCTTTGGAGGATGATCTAAAAAATCTAGTTGCCCCGATTCAATATATGGAAGAACATGATCTATATATAAAGTGCTCTTAAACTTCCTCCATTTTTCAGAGCAATCTTTCAATATCTTTCTTTTTTTTTTTTTTTCAGAGCAATCTTTCAACATCTTTTTTATAATATTGCTGCACATGTAAATTGAAATTTGGTAAGATATGCATAGTAAGTTAAAGTACAAGCACAAAATATAGTAAATCATATTATATTATTAATTAACAATATTATCTCCCACGGATTCTATTTCAATTCTTTAGGCATAAGACTCCAATTTCTATAATTGATAGGAATTATATTCCAAGTTTGGACACCCTCAAGCTTGGCTAGATCTACTTCAGCACAATTAACCCCAACTCCAAACTCATTATAAACTATTTGTTCTCTTCACCTGCTATTTTTTGTTTGCGTATTCTACTTAACACTGATGATCTTCTAGTTTTTTTTTTTTTTTGCTTCTTTATGGGGTTGGCTGCGTCATCATGACCATCGGGGTCATTATCTTGTGGCCCCATAGAATCCATCAATTTGTATAAGAATATTATGAAATTAATTAATCAAAACAAAAATCAAAATATAATTTAAATAGATTTTATTAATATACAATATAACTTAAATACACATAAGTGCGCCCGTCGTATTAACATACATGCACATTGACGAACAAAAACTATAAATATGTAAATCTATATAAGCTTATATATATATATATATATGCATACATATTTATACTTACATATTGAGCTGCCTAAGCTCAAAACCGCAACCACTGACGACACAAATCCTCAGCCACACCCAATACACCTATCAACCCAAGATCAAAACTTTCACCAAATCCCGAATACGCCTCTCAAAGTTCAAAACTGCCACTCACACACAATAAACCACCACGAAAGACTATCAGGCTTAAAAAATACGAACAAACATACAAAAAAACCAATCAAAATCTTTTATTAATCAAAATCACCACAAAACAGTCTAAATATGCATCGGAAAATCACCACAAAAATACTCCAAATATGCATAAATTTTGAAACTAAAAAACTTAAAATCAACCATAAAAAAAAATCTAATGAAGCTAAAACTAAAAGAATCACTTACATATATCAAAATAACACGATTTTAGCTTGTTTTTTAGACAAATAGCGAAGAAATTTGCTTGGGTCCGAAAGGAAGAACTATGGTGCCGTCATGGATGTTTTTAAGCTTGAGGAGAATGAAGAAGAAAGGGAATAGGAAACCCTATTAACCCATGCAAAACACAATGCATATTGTGCGTTGTTGTTTATGCCTATCCATGACGCACATTGTGTGTCGTCCTTGATGTTATCCACAATGCACAATGTGCATCGTGTAAAGATTATAGACATTGTGCGTCATCTTTAGTCATTATATACGACGCACACTGTGTGTCACCTTTGGCACCTTAAACGGTGTCGTTTCCTTAAATACGAAAGTCTTGACCGTCGTATTTTATGTTTTTAGATGACGTTGGAAAACTTTCGTCTTAGGTTGCCACGTCATGCCCAGTGGCGGACAAGTAGATTTTACGTATTTTATATTAACTGCATTTACGATAGTTTTTTATCGTGCATCGTAATTACTTAATTTTGAAACAACTTTTTACCATTTGCACGTCGTATTTGTGTAAAAAAAATTGATAAATATATATATTAGTTCAAATTGCGTCGTCTTTGATATTTAATACGACGTTAGCCTTTAAATTCGTTGTAAATGCTAATTTGACGATCTTCATCTAATCATCCTTTTTCTTGTAGTGTATTCTCTTTGTCTTCAATTTTATATTGTATTCTTATATATTTTTTAATTTTAGTTAGTTTATAACACATTATCAACACGATTCTTTATTTGATATATGTTTTATAAAAGTGTAATATGTACTATGATGGTAATCGAAATTTGGTAGACAAGCTTTGTTGGTAATATATATGGAGAACAGTAATCCTGCTGCAAAGATCTGCATGCCAGGCTCCCTGGACATCACTTTACTTGGATGTTTTTGGTGAAGAGGTAAATAGATTTTTGTTTATATAGATTTTTATTCCTTGATTTGTTTATAGTTTGATTAAAAGATTGATAGCATAGATCATGGCATGTACCTAAAATGTGTTAATCATAAGTTTAAAGATCAGTGGGACTAGATTTATTATTATTATTCATATGCATGGATTTGCATGTGGTAATACAGCATAACTGATAATTTATGATTTTTCCCTTGGCTTTGTGTTTTTATTTATTTATTTATTTATTTTGAATTAGTGTTTTTTTTCTTTAGACTAAACTCTACGTGAACAATTTTTTCAGTTTCTTTTAATTATAAGTTCGAAAATTTGTTTTGACCATGTTTTTGGCATTTTCTTTTTGGAGCTTTAAAAATTTACAAGGATCTACATATATGTGTATGTAAAAAAAAAAAAAAAAAAAAAACTTTAAAACTGAAAAAGAAATTTTATGAAAGAGAAACAAATCAGACTTTATTAATGTATGTTTCTATAAAAAACTTGATATTTTTCAGTTTTTTGGTGTCAACTTTAATGGGTTTTCATTGTTATTTTATTTGAAATTTTTGTCAGTCCCTTATGCACGTGTACAGTACCTTTGTGAATTTTCAAGTTTAGATGATTTCATTTCATTAAGGAATTAATTCTTGTTTTGGGAACTTCATATATGTATTTATATATATATATATATATGTCTCCATATATAATATATTGTTTTGACCGATTTATAATACATGAGCATATATAGAATTGAGATGAGTATATGTTTTAAAGGGCTAATCACTACAAAAAAATTCGATGTTTTGTGACGGAAGCAAATTCGTCACACAATCCACCAACTGTGACGGTAACTAACCCGTCACAGTGCTTTCGCAATAGCCCCGACACAAATTCTCTACAGTGACCGTTTACTGTTCATCGTCACAAAAAATGTAGTTTAAGTGAAAAAAAATCCGTCACTTATATGCCAACCCATTGTAATTTTCCGGCAAGCCACCGCCTGCAAGGATTAAGTGACGGATACTATTCCGTCACAATCACAACATTTGTGATAGTAGTGTGACAGCTAACCGTCACTGTTACTTAATTGTGACGGCCAACGAACCGTGACAATTGTACGGCTTTAGTCACGACTTTGTGACGGATCCCCGTCACAGTTGCCCAATTTGTTTTGTGTCGCCACCGACACTCTTCTGTGACAACTATGTGACGGGTTTCTGTCACTGATATATAATTGTCACTGTTCGCAGCCATCACATAAACATTGTTGTTGTGACAGTTTTGTGACGGGTTCCCGTCACGGATATATAATTGTCGCCGTTCTCAGCCGTCACTTATACATTGTTTTCATGCTATAATATCATGTCTATATGTACTAATTAATACAAAAATTCACTTTTAGATACATATCTATGACACACCTAAAATTTCAGTTTACATTAAAATGGATAACATTGTATTGGCACAAAATATCTTTTACATTCAAATCTTAACACAAGTACACTGCGCATAGTGTATCACATATAATAAGATTTACACAAAAAAAATAAAGACAAAAAAAAAGACAAAATCCAATGCTCCTACTGTAACAGCTGAGATACAAATTGCAATAATTAAGTATCTAGCAAGTAAAAGGTAAAAAACTTATACTTCGATAGCACAGATTCCATATCAAAGCAGCAAAATTAGCCGCAAAGACCTGCAATTGATAGCAGAGATGAAAAGTTAGAAATTTAACTTAACAGGATAAATTAATACACCAAACATGATAATAAGAATAACAGCAAACACATGAATATGATTAAATATACATTCTAATTTGAGAACAATTAGGCAATGATGGCAACTTTCATTTTTGACTTGTACTATGAATATGAAAGCTATATACTTGCCTTTACAAATCTACAAAGTGCAGCACATTTGGGTTCTGCCTATGAGGGAGCTAATGAAAATCAATTATGCATATATGCACATACAGTTGAGACACACCAGAAAAAGAAACTGAGCTTTCAAAACTCTTTTGTAGTCTTCATTGTGCTGCTTTGGTCATGGAAGAGTGCAAAATCAACATGTTTCCGCTTTATTTAACAGGATGTACAACTATTGGACATCAAGGTTTAATCAAGTAGCAAATACATACAACAAAGAAAAACAAAACAGTAAATCAAGTTGTGGCATATTTGCAAAATCAAATTAATATGCATATCACTTTAAAAGTGAGAATTTCTTGGAATTCAGAAAGCAATAGTAGCAAAGGATACAAGAAGAAGAGTAATGGAGAAAAAGCCACATTATAATGGAGAAAAAGTATGGACTCCGCATTTTGAATACACATCACACGTCAACTTGGAGACAAGCAGAATGCAACGCATAATAAGTACTTAGCTTTCCATGCACTAGATAATTCAGATAGTACCAACTAATATCAAGTCTTAGGTAGAAGTTGAAACAAATTTACCAATTCAAGTCAGAAATGATAATTCACAATTCAAAAAAGGCAAACCTCAGGTGTTTGTAGACACCTGAAATAATGGCACAAGAACTATAAATCATCAGTATAACTGAATGCACAAAGAAAAAATAATAATAAAAAGCTTACTTCCACAGAGGTAGAACTGAAGATTTTTTTTTTATATAGACTTGGTAGAAGTAAAAAGCTTATTGTCAATAATATACAAAAAAACAAAGTGCAAACATAGATAATCAAGAATAAAAAATAATAAATAATACTTGTTCATATACCATTTTACTTTGCACAAACATAGAAAGCACTAACTGCATTAACATATCCCTGTTGTGTCTTCACACTTTCGGAAACAAGCTACATGAAAGATCCCATTCGAAATCTATGTACAACCAGATCAAGCATCCAGCTAAACCATTGAGCTCAGTAATAATGTCTCAGGAATTGAAGACAACATGACAAGAAACTTAGAAATGCAGACAAAAAGAAAAAAGACCTTGATATTGTAGTCATCCCTCTCAGTCACCTGCTGCAACAGATGCTGGTTTTGTGACTGCATATCCTCATATGCCTGGCCAATGGTCTACATGAAAACAAAAAAGCATACATGAATCCAGCTTATTTATTTATATAAAAAAGAATGGAAATCTGAAGCAAAAGACTAGTAAGGGCTCAATTTCTGATATATAAGACTCTACCTCCTTGTCTTTAATTCTAATGGCCTCTGTAAGCTCCAGACCATCTCTACATTAAAAGTCCAAATAACATTGTTAAAAAGTTCAATCACACTACCAATGTTTTGTTTTAATTAAAAAGTCATTCTGCATTACTAAATAGCAACGAAAACATTCAAATTGTCATCCCATCCTATTAGTCACCAATAAATGAAAAAGAAAAGAATCTTTAAACCTAGCAACTCAATTCACTCAAAGTTCCCGACTATAAACCTAGCAACACAAGAAAGCCTCAATATTCAGCAGCCAAATGCTACCTACCCACTCAAGAGTCAAGAAACAAGCATTTAACTATTAATATACATCCATGTACCCCAACAAGGCAACAAAGCAGTTTTGCCTATTTTCTCTTAACAATAGGTAAAAAATAGACTAAGAAAATATATTTAGAAAGACAACATTTTCTTAAAATACCACAACAACTTCAAAGCAACACGATTTTTTGGCTACAAAGCATCCTACATAAATAAAAACTTAAAACTAAAAAATTTGAAAAAATCTAATAACTGAGTTGTAGTTACATCCAACGCATGTACATTTGATGCCAATAGAAAAAATTAAGACCGAAAACAGAAGATCATAATAAAAAATTCCAACTTGCTGCAACCGCAAATTTCTTAAACCCTAAAATCCCAAATAGACCAATACCTTACCTGCAATTGAAGGATTGACGAACGTAGGGGGAGAATCAGGACTACTGGACGCTGAGTTGGACTTCAAACATCACAGCAAACTCTCTACGGCAAGTTGCCAAACCGCCATTGCAGCGAGGACTCTTCTTCTCCGAGAATTAAAACCCCCTGCGATTGTAGAGTCCCAAGGCCAAAAAAACACTGAAGAAAACACTTTGCATGATACCTTGTCTCATCAGCACTATATGCCATTGTTGTGCAAGAGTGACCAGGAGCATCATAATCGACTCTAGAACCCATGTTATCATATAACCATGCCTTGATTTTCCCATCAGTTGCTGTTGAAAATATGAACTAAGGAAAAGAAAAAAGAAAAAAACAATAAATAAATAAACAAGAAAAGAAGACAATGTATAATACTTGCATAAAAACATAAAGTAGCTGTCAGGTTAAGTTTCAGATGCCTCCACACACACACACACACACACAAACACAGAGACATCTACAAACATATATAATATATGAAGGTGGAAAAAAAAATTGAAAATGAGCAAATCTCAAGTGAAGTAACAATGTGAACCAAACTTGGAATACTTGGATGTTTTCCTTCTGGTGTGAGCAAACAGAATAAACTGGAGCTTCGTGACCTTCAAAAGTAAACAGCTTATTGCCAGTGGCAGCATCCCACACCTGCACAATGATGCAAATTTTAAAAGACAAGTCCATATCCTTGCATTAACATTGAAAGGAATAACCAAAAAAAGCAAACCTTAATGGTCTTGTCCTCTCCACAGGTTATGATGCATAATTGTTTGCTTGGGTTAGAGAAAGAAATGTCATTAACATTACCAACATGGGCATCAATCTGTTTAATTTTTTAGACAGAAATTAAAACAGCACAAAAGAAAAGAAGCTTAAGAAAAGTAATAATAAAAACAGGGAAGAGAAACCAGTAAAGCATCATTTTTCCTTTATGTTGAGAAACCAAAAAGAATAAAACATTACAAAAATAAGACCTCAAGATGGTTTCGTAGATCATCACCACCATGATAGGAACATATGTGCACAATGTGCTTGGAATATGCAACACCTGAAATAAATATCAATCACAAGAATCAATTTTTTCTTCCTATATGCCCAACATCGTGATAGAAATATTTCACCAAAATGAATAAGTAAAAGAACCCTCTGAACATACCAAAAAGAGCACCATCAAGACTCCAAAAGAAAAGGTCAGTAAGATACTATATACCTTTCCTCTAGATTCAACAAATAAGGAAAGGAGTAACGCATCTGTTTCAAAAGATGGTAATACATCAAACAATAAATAAAAATTGCTGGACATATAAAGCTATGAATTAACACCAAAGTGCCTTGACACTTCCATAGCTAAAGTAATAATTTGTCAAAGCATAGTTTAGATTTTCGCTCATCTCGATCGAGATGAGCGAAAATCTAAACTATGCTTTTTGCCATCATCACACAACATCTCCGCCCGTTCACCTTTTTCCCTTCATTTCTCAACACTCCCTCCTCCACCAGATTCATAATCCACTCTCCAACACCATATCAATAGCCATAGCTCAGCTCATAACACTAGTTATGCATTTCTTGATTAAATAAATATGCCGATACATATTTCAACAATTAAGAATGCATGTATGTAAATATGCGTTTATTTAGTGTGAGATTTCACTCACCTTGATAGCCGGTCAGCCTTGGTCCGTGGCAGGGTTCTTCCCAGTATCTTCCCGAGTGCCTTAATCAAATAGAACAAACACCATTCAAGTCTCACACTTACATACAACTTCCAGAACAAAACAAGATTTTTAAAAGTTAACTTACAATAGGCATTCATAGGTTCCAAAAACTATTTTTCCTAATATGCTTAATTACCTAGTGCAAAGACTCAACTCCTCCTAAATCTAAGCAATTAGTCCACCCACTCCGTTCCCACTAAACTCAGAAATCCCTAAACTCTGACATTATAATTTAATTTCACACACATAACCTTTAATCTCAAAATCTCATAATACTAAATAGTAGAATCTAAGGGACAAATTATGTATCATTTAAAAAGCCCTTGGTATGGATAACGAAAAGGGTAAATTTACCTCACCGAGAAACCCCCGGCGGTGACCGGAGTTTCTACCCGAAACACGGTGTGGTGGCTGCCCTGTTTGAAGCCCACGAATCACTAAAATTTGGGCACAACTAAGGTTAGAAATGGGTTTAGACAGTCCAAGACTTGGGGAAACAAGTACCTACATGGCCGCAACTCACCGGAAACTGGCAATCGGTGAAGACGTAAGCCACCGGCTTTCCTTTCTCTTTCCGGCGATACCGACAGTTCCACGCGTGACCACTGGTATAAAAGGATAGAGGAAAGCGTCTACTTCAGCTTTGGTGTTACAGCTGGTCGGATCTAGCCGGAACCGGACCGTCGCCGGTAAGGAAGGATGGGGTGCCACTGTGTGGCTGTCACGCTGGAGGGAGAAAGAAATAACTAGCTCTCCCTTTTCCAGATCATTCTGGAAAAATAGGGAAATAGGGAAGAAAAAATAAATAAATGAATTTTTATTATTTAAGAAAGGTTTTTAACATATTTTTAATAAATTCAATTAGCAATTGTGACGTTTAAAATTTCTGTCACAATTATGCTAATTGTATGGGAGTCAAATTTCCCTCTAAAATATTCCGGCAAATTTTACATTCAAATTCCAATTTGTAGGCCGAACTTTTACATTTAATCGTCACAGATATAATTTTTGACCAATTGTGACCGATTAGTCACCGTCACAGAAAGAAATTAGTGACGACATTTGTCATTTTACGTCACTAAATGCAAACAAAAATTCAAAATTTTGTTCCCGCGCAGCTGAATGTGTGACGGCCAAATATTTTTCACAGTTAATGGAAAATGAATCTACAATTGTGACAGAAGTTGAAATTTCCGACACAGAAAACAGTGTTTTGTGACGGGTACATTTCCGTCACAAAGATTTCCGTCACAAAACATCGATTTTTTTTGTAGTGCATGTTCTTGCAAGTTTACAAAAAAATAAATGTATTGTTTTTTTATAAGTCAAAGTAATATTTAACATTGTATATATATATATACATATGTTGAATTTCATCTTGATGGAACACCAAAGGAATTTTTTATAAGGTAAATTAATAGTTTTAAAAGTATTTTACAATATTGAAACTGTACTAGGAGAATAAAGCAATGGTAATAATAATTAATGAAAAACCATCTTGAAGAATTAAATTTAATACATGTACACTACAACGTATATGGAATAATTAATGTTTCAATGGAAAATCTAAAAATCTTAACAACATGATTATTGTATCTTGTGTTATCTAATGAAAAAAAATAAAAAATCATCGTACATACAAGTCCAGTCCAACTTGTAAGGAATGTAGTTCAGTCCAACTTGTAAGGGCACGAGAGACTGAATATGCAACACTAAATAAAAACAGTATCGTCTAAAACAAAATAGAAGGCACTAGGGGTGGGCAAAAACCGACCAAACTGTGAAACCGAACCAAACCGTTGCTTTTGGTTTAGTTTGGTTCGGTTTATGGAACAAAACGGTTTGGGTTGGTTTAGTATATAACCAAACCGCTACTAACGGTTTGGTTTGCGGTTTGGATGGTTTTTAGACCAAACCAACCCAAACTGCACTTTAATATATAATATTTTTATAATAATTTTATAGAAAGATTTTCTGGATTTATTGACCGCTCCCTATAAAGATGTAGTCTCATAATTTTGAAGTTTTGCAGTTTATTTCTCTATTTTTTGGTACTCTTACAAAGAATACAAAAATGATAAAGAGATTTTGTACCTTTAAACATTTGAAAGCTCTGTGGGACTTTAATTATAATTATGGAATCTTTTACTTTACATAATTTTATTTTTGGGTTAAAAGTATTTTTTTGTACAGTTAATCAACTTACCATTCTTCCTCTGCAAAGAACAAAACTGTTTCAATTTTTTCTTCTTATGTTTGGTATTCTTACAAGTTTCATTTTGGACTATAAAATTAAATGTCGCAGTCCAACCCGCTAAACCAAACCGCACCAAACTGTTCTTGAACGGTTTGGTTTGGTTTGTCATTAAGCTAAACCGCAAACTACAGTTTGGTCTAAATTTTTATAAAAAACTGAACCAAACCAGACTGCGCCCACCCCTAGAAGGCACTACAATAATAGTGTCTCCAAAATATAACGTGCGAAAATTAAACGGCAACATCAATTATTACAAATTTCGCCTAATTGTAAAGAAAATGCGACACTGACATATTCTTGTGTCGCCTATATCAACAATTAAAATAATGAAATTAATCAGTTTTTTTTTTTGTATGTTTGTTCATGTTTTTTAAGCGTAAGAGTCTTTGGTGGTAATT
>QANX01006716.1:0-17814 GCA_003254975.1 Ochetophila trinervis
AAATAAAAATATAATAATAATTACACTATTGTATTATAAATAATTAAAAAAATTAATTTAATTTAAACTTAATTTTGAAATATGCGGTTGAAATTAATCTTAAAAATTACGTTAAACATAGCAAATGAATGGGAGCATCCTATAGGACTGTCGGATCTTGGCTCGGATATGATTTGATTCTGGTTAGTATGTCGTCTAATGTCTATGATGTCTGCATCTTACGTGGAAAGGTCCACAGTTGGATGATAAAAAATAATGGGAAACGTTGGTAACACAGCGAGCCAATATTTGAAAGCCATGTGTCCAAAACCTAACCCACTTGAGCAGTCCTCCAACTTTCTTCAGAGTGGGTTTCACAGAAAGCCATTAGAGATAGTTGGGAAAGAGAAAGAGAGAGAGAGAGAGAAGAAGGTAAGCTGGGACTGTTTGAAGCGGGTTGAGTTTTGGAAACGTGGCTTTCAATTTCAATTATCGGGGTCAATCAGATTAGGTAAACATTAGATCCCAGATTTTTGTTTGCTCAAGAAAGAAGAAAGAAGAGAAAGAAGAAAGAAGAAAGAGGAACGAAGAAAGGTGTACAGAAAATGGAATTGCCAATTCCCAGCCAGTTGAAGAAGCTGTGGGACATATGGGATCTTCGGTTGAGTATCCTGATAAGCCTCTTCCTGCAGGTGTATCTGCTGGTGGTGGCTCCGCTGAGGCAAACGAGCAGACGCACATTCATTATCACTTCAATCTGGTCTGCTTATCTGCTGGCCGACTGGATCGCTACTCTTTCCATCGGAATCATCACCCAGAGCCAGACCCACCATTCCCTCGATCCCCACACTGAAAACCTCAACATTTTCGCTTTCTGGGCCACCTTTCTTCTGATTCATCTCGGCGGCCCCGATACCATTACCTCTTTTTCAATCGAGGACAACGAATTGTGGCTCAGGCACTTATTCAGTCTCATTTTGCAGGTTTCGGCTGTTTCTTATTGCTTCTTCCTCACGCTTCCTGACAACGATCTTCAGCTTCCCACTGTTCTCGTCTTCTTCGTCGGACTCATCAAGTTCTCCGAGAGAACGGCCTCTCTGTATCTTGCAAGTTTGGACCGTTTTGGTTCGCCTCTGCTGCCCAACCCAAACCCTGGTCCTGACTACAGAGATGCCGTGGCTTCCATGGGGCTTATGGTGGATCAAGCCTCCGATATGACTACCACCGCCACCAATTTGACAAACATTGGGAATTCCTTCAATCGTCAATTCGCCATCGACGATGAAATGGTTCTCTCTGAATCTTCCGACGAGACTATATTCCTCCAGGCTGCGCACTCGCTCTTGGAGACCTTCAAGGGACTCATCGTCGGCTTCCTTCTCAGCTCCAAAGATCGAGAATCCAGCCGGAATACTTTTCTCCACGTGAAAGCTTCCGTGGCCTTTAGATTGATGGAGTACGAGCTGAGCTTCATGTACCAGCTCCTTCACACCAAAACTGTCATGATGCGTTGCAAATTTGTTTACCTGCTCAGAGCAATCGGTTTCTGTTTCCTAATTGCCGCTTTGGTATCCTTTTCCTTTTCTTTGGTGCACGATCCTGAGCTGAGCAACTTCAGCATCTATCTCACTTACACGCTGATCGTCGTAGCCATTTTTCTAGAAATTGTTTCCGCCTTCAAGCTCATTTTCTCCGAGTGGACAATCGTTTTCCTAAACGATGGGTGGATCAAACGGATTCCCAAAACAGTTTTGAAATGTTTGAAAAGAGAAAGGTGGTCAGAGACGATTTCGCAGTACAATGCGGTGAGATATTTACTGGATGATCGCCCGGAATGGCTGTACAGGATGGCTAGCTGTTTTCACCTGGAGGGAGTTTTAGAGACGATGAAGATCCTGAGGAATTCGTCTTCGGTGCCTGTAACAGAGGAACTGCAGAGCTTGATTTTCAACGAGCTCAAAATAAAATCTCAAACGGCTAGCACTCTGAGCGACGCCATAGAAGCGTGTTCCCAAAGAGGCGAGTGGGCTCTCTTGCGCTCTTCTTCTGGGTATATCAAACTCAAATGGAGCATCGGAGAGTTCCAATACGCAGAGAGTCTTCTCCTCTGGCACTTAGCCACTGAAATCTGTTACAGCAGCACCGTTAAGGAAGATGGCGGTTGCAAAGAAAGAACGATTTGCAAGCTCCTTTCCGATTATATGTTCTATCTTCTGGTCGCGAAGCCCTCGATGCTGGCACCGGTGCTTGGAAATTGGCTAGTGGTTTTCCAAGACACTTGTGCAGAGGCTAAGAGATTTTTCAGTAAGTTCTCGATTGTATCGGATCACAGCCAAGCATGCGATTTGCTTCTTTCTGTAGAAACCAAGTTCAGAGCTACAACCGTGAAGGGAAACAGAAGCAAATCTGTGCTTTTCGATGCTTGTATTCTGGCACATCAGCTGCAGAAAATGGAGGAAGAAAGGTGGGAGGTAATGGTGGTGGTGTGGGCTGAGCTGTTTTGCTACGCCGCCATTAATTGTAGACCGATCGTGCATGCTCAGCAACCGAGCAGAGGCGGTGAGTTTCTGACTTTCACTTGGTTGCTGATGAATCATTTGGGATTGGGAACTCAGTTCTACGAGCAGGAAAACCAAGCTGGGAAAAAGTTTATGCCAATTCAATAACCAGGGGATCATTGGTAACATATTCTTACATTGTTTTACATTTTGTGCATTGTGCCATTCCGATTTTTCAACAATCAGCAAATTTATGATTTAACTTTTTTTTTATTTCAATTTTATTGTATGTTATTGTTATGAATTCAAATGTAGCTCACTTGTCAATTAATTATTAATTTATTCTATTTAATTTTAAGTTTCTGGTGTTAAAAAAGTAATATATATATATATATAAAGGAATTAAAAGTAAACATATAATATAACATCTGTCTATTGAATTGTTATAATTTGAGTCGATATTGGGGGCTGGGATGAACTTCCAGTTGAGTCAAATCCAGAGCGGAACCAGGAGGAGTCTTGTGGGGAGCTGATATGGAAGGTTTGAAATTTTTTATAGATTCCTCAGAAATATTCCATAAACGGATCACCATTTGATTTAGAGTTTACTACATTTTGGTACCATATTTAGGTATCTGACACCATGTTCAGTATCAAAAGTACAAAATTTTTATAGTGTGCAAGACACTAAAAATTGAATGCCCTATTGAATCTAAAATAAACTAGTATATTCTATAAGAGTAAGTCGGTCTCAATCCCAACCAACTCAAGTCCTGGAACAAGAAATATCATTAAATATTTATAATCTTTTATTAACTACTCTCCAAATAAATTTAGTTCTGAGCCAGAAGAGAAATGCTAACTAATTGTGGAAACATTCGAAAACCATTTTTTCATTCTTTAACAACCTACATGTATCTTTATAAATTTATCATCATACTTCAATAATTAATTATGAGGTTGGAATTGCTTTAATGTTAACAGTATAAAGATGTTTTGGTGGACTTTGTAAGTTTGGTAAAATATTAAAAAATTTAAGAGAACAAAGTGATGATTATTATATATATATAGAACTTTGTTATAAAATATATCAAAATTTCATTGATTAAAAAAATTAGAAAAGAAACAAAAAATTTTGATGAGAGCTTAGAGAGTTTAATAGTCTAACTGCATAGCAAATTTCAATATATATTTATATATTCATTTTATTATGAAGATATTTATATTTTGTTAAATTGCAGATACTATGGGTGTGTATTTAATTTAAAATTAGTTGAATTTTAAAAGAGTTTAAAAGTCTAGAGGTATTTAATTCAGAATTCAGATAAATCTATACANACGTAATTAGTATTTTATTGCGATCCATAATAAGTAATAACTGAAGTAGTTTTGGTAAAATACATATATTTTATATTATTTGTTCAATTTTTTATTTTCTTTAAATGCATATATTTTCATATAGTTCTATCGAAGACTTTTTTTAAAGCGATATATATTTTCATATATTTTCTTTGTTCGCTTTCTTAATGAGTACGAAATGATATCCTAGTCATTAAGTCGACAAAAAAGAAAAAAAAATTGATAGCCGCACGTTAAAGGTTGAATGATAATTAGATATGACATGACATAAAGTAGAAGCAATTTTACAATTGTCATCGTATTCATATCAGTATGCAAGCATAATATTTGTCAAAAAGAATATTAAAAAAAGTAGTTTGTGTACACTAATATTATTTATTGTATAGTTTGGAACTGTGTATAGTGATAATTTTTCAAATATCCCTTTATTTATTAGATTCCATTCCCATGGAAAATCAAATTCAACTAGAAAGTAGGGAGTGAAGAGCAGAAATATTATATCGTCATATCACCGAACGTGAGATGCCCGTGAGTATAGGCGCGTTACAAAAGTAGATCCTCTTATACCCACAAGTGGCGTTAAGAGATTTACCATTGAACCAACTTTTGAATATCGAGGACGACGTTCAAACTCATTTCGATTTGAAAGTGTGGTCCTGTCTGTCTATGTTCGATTACTTGTCGGCAAACATCATCAAATCTGCATCTGCATATCATAAGAGTACAGAAAACATAGAGATAGATCAATTGCATGCATATGAATATATATATATATATTGTTTTAAAATATATGAAAATATATATTCCCGTAAATATATACATACATAAAATAATTTTTATCAGAAATTGTTCGGAATTTAAATACATATTCATAAATGGATAGGTATATAAATTTTTTATCACGTTTTTGTATTTATAGATACACGTTAACAAATTTCATATTGGAAGTCTAGGATGAAAAAAAAAATTATATACGTGTATATATTTATGATGATATAAATTTTCATATATTTTTGAACACTATATATATATATATATTATATATATAATATGTTTTCTTTGTGCATTTTTTTCATTAGTACCAAATGATATCCTAGTCACGAAGTCAACAAAAAAAAAATAGAAAGAAAGAAGAAAACCGATAGCATTGCGTTGAGAGTGAATGATAATTACAAATGACATGAAATAAAATTGAAGAATTTTTGTTGTTGTCATCATATTCATATAATGCACGCAATGATGCAAAGATACAATTATTCTAAGTTTTCATAATTTCTGTGATATTATTTTATTAATGAGACGAAATTAATATCTTATAAATACTTTTCAATTCCCTAACTTAATATTGTCTTAATTTTATTTTATTTCTTTAAAAAAATTACTATGTCAACTAATATTAATAACTGTATAATATGTACTCGACCTCTCTTATGTCTTCCTTGCGAAGCTATTTTTACCTACTTGGCATTGTCTCTGCGGAGCTGGGTTCCAGGAACTTATTGTGGTTTAATTTGCTGGTGCTGGTTTCGAAGGCTTCGATGCAGTGGCAGTGCTGGTAGAAGCATTGCCAGAGTGTTCTAGACCATTGTAGTAGGGCAAATTCAAAGCAGGCAGTTGATGTTTAATTAATAATTTTAGTGTGCCCATAAACCTTTTTTCTTACTTTATTTATGGCAACATTTTAATATTGATATTTTGGAACAGACCATGATTTTCAATTCAGCTTAATTTGACTTTGAACTTTTATGCAACTTACGTGGATTATTTTCTTAATAATAATAACTATTTAAATTTTTATCTATGCTTTGACTAGTGAACCGATGTTTAAAAGCATTGTCCAATTCTATTTAATTTATAAATACAACAAAACATTATAAAGTTTACAAAAAATTACAATAATAAAAAATGGAGGTCTGATAGGGCTGTAGGCTTAATCAAAATATATTATATACCAAGTGGTTACAATTAATGGATTAAGAAACAAGTAATTTATGAATGTAATTGAATTCTTAGTCATTTTATTTATTTATTCATTTATAATATCATAGAGGTACACATACACTGAGGAACTCCTAAACATAGCTCAGATTTACATATGATTAATAACAGAATCTGTCACCACATATACATGACAATTATTATTATGTTGTATTTAATATTTTGCAAACTAATTAAAAACATATGCAAACTGATTAAAAACATAGTATAGAAAGTAAATTTCTAGCCATAGTAATTTGAATTTGTCATGTGGGGCATATGGTTTCTTTAATGACCATTTCTATAATATACTTATAAAAACTAATTTTGTTTTAATTAGTAAAATTGTTGTAGGACAATGCAACTATTTTTTTTAATATTTTTTTTAAAAATTGTAACTGTTGGGATGGACGCACTCAATTCTTATCAACATCTAAGGTACACTCTGCGCCATTACAAAACTAATTATAGTCTCCTGATTTATGATTTCGACTACATAAGAATTACTTTGAAAATTTGTTTTTGAAACAAAAGAAACTTGGTTTTAAGTCACTATCAAAGCCTCTTACCTAATATTCGTTTTATTAGCTATTTTTAGAAGGTTTTTGAGGTTTTGATCGGTTAATAATATACGAAGGAAATTACTTGGTTTAATTAATAGGGCACTGGATTATATGTATTGCTTTTGTTATTTAGTTAAATATTACACATGATATGTAGTAATGTACATATGCATGCCATGCATTCAAGAGATGAAGAAAAGTACATAAAGCAAGAAGTTTTACTCTATCTTATCTCTATACATATGCATACAGAATTGACCATACACACATTTTTCAAAGTTTTCTTCTTCTGCTAAAACTCTCTCATTTTTCTTTTTCAAGCCTCAAAAATTCATTGTCACTGCTAGAAGGACGATCATTAGTGCGTTGTTGCGGTCTATCGACTTGGCATCGCTGAACGGGGTTCAATGTTGGAGGTAGATTGATGTGTATGAGAGGGAGAAGAGTGTTCATATAAAAAGATTTAACATGTGGTGAAGATGCAATGGTGGTGGACCAAGTACTAGGAGGGATAGATGAAGTACGAGGTTATTTGTCATTTTGTTTAGGTATTATTTCTCTTCTTACTTGTTTGGTGTTTGAGTGTTATTTCTTAGGTTATTTGTCTCTCTCTTGCTATTTTCCTCTGTCTCTCTCTTTCTTTTTCTTTTTTCTCTTTTCTCTCCAAATAAGGATTTTGTTATTATTTTTGTTCATCTTTTCCATGTATTTTTTCGTTCTCTTTTGATTTTGTTTTTTTAATTTTGTTTAATTGGTGGGTAGAAGAAGATGAAGATGAAGATAGGGAGGGAGAGAGGATTTTGTTGTTTCTTTTCTTTGATTTTCACTTTTCATTGTTTCTGAACCTGTGTTTTTTTCTCCCTTTGATTTTGTTTCTTAATTTTCTTTAAAATGGTGGGTAGAAGAAGAAAATAGGGAGGGGTTTTGTTGTTTTTCTTTTTAATTTTTTGGGTTAATTCCACCTATACTCCCGGATGTTTGGCGATATTACAACCCGCCTCTTTAAGTTTTGAAAATTTCAATCACCTCCCCTGCCATTAACAATTGCCTGTTAAAGTTAACTGAAAATGATAAAATCATGCAAATTGACTTAAATACTCCCAAAGTAGTTGTTGCAATAAAAAAAACATTAATTTTAAACTCGAATATTAATGACATTTTTAAAAAGAAAAAAAGAAAAACATGTTTTTTTTTACACATGTTAATTTTAAATATCCATTTATTTATACAATGACTGTGTTCTTTTTGTTTTTTTGTTCAACCCCCAAAAAAAATATATAAATAATGTACATATTTTTTTATGTCAAATATATATTTATTTCAAAAGTTTAAATAATGATTACTGGATTTGACATTGTTCCTGCTTATGCAACCCCTCCCATTTATTCATCAAAAAAATAAAAATAAAAACCTCACTCTCAATTTATTCGACAAATATCCCATTGACCAAGTCAAAGGTGCATGTGACCTTTTGCCAATTTGGAAGTCTACGCACGCTCTTTTCGTAATCGGCCGTACGCATTCATCTCTGCTACCAACTGCGAAATAATAGCAAAGAAACAAGTGTAAAGAAAAAAAAATTTCAAATGATAGGTCCACCAGAACAACCCCAACATTTGCCGGCAAAAGTAAAGAAAAGTGTGGGAAGCAAATCTACTCAAGCATATTTGCTTTTTGATATTGTAGAAAACATAAATTTCTTCCACGCTTTTTTCCTCTTTTAATATAATTCAATTTTCTTCTTTGTTTTCATTGGCCTGATTTTTTCAATCTTTCAATTGCCTTCTTATATGGGTTTTCTTCTTTATTCCTTTTTCACTTAAAAAAAAAAAGATCAAGATTATAATATTTATTTTCTCTGTTGGTATATAGTTTTGATTGCCTCTGGCGATTTGTTGAACAAAAAATATGTTCATTATTTATTTATATTTTTTTGGAGGTTGAACAAAAAAACCAAAAGAACCCAGTCATTGTATAAATAAATGGATATTTAAAATTGACATATGTAAAAAAAAGAGCATGTTTTTTTTTTCTTCTTTCTAAAAATGTCATTAATATTCGGGTTTAAAATTAATATTTTTTTTATTGCAACAGTTACTTTTGAAGTATTTAAGTCAATTTGCATGATTTTATCATTTTCAATTAATTTTAACAGACAATTGTTAACGGCAAAATAGATAATTTGAATTTTCAAAATCTAAAAAGGTGGATTGTAATATCGCTGTACATTTGAGAGTATAGGTGGAATTAACCCTAATTTTTTTGAACTTTTTTAATTTTTAATTTTTGAAACGGTAGGTAGAAGAAGATGAGAGAGAGAGAGTGTGTGTGGCTCAAATTTTACTGTTTGGGTATGGTGTTTGAATATGGAATAGGAAAAATAAATAAATGAAAAAATTGTTTTTAAAGTATATATTTTATATTATTTTAGGAGATAAATGAAAGAGAAAAAAAAACAACTGTTTAAAGCTGTTAAAGGCAATTTTGCTATTTCATTAAAATAAAATTATTTGACTGACATATTGTAACAATGGTTGAAAATTTCGATACTTTGGCAAAATTTTGCCGAAATTTTACTTTTGAGAGATACATATATTAATTTTATGTTAAAAAAGAAAATTTATAATTTCTGTCAAATATTTTATTATATTTCTATTAAAATTTATATGATAATTACTTTANTTATTATGAAAAGGGGAAGGTTTGATAAAGGGTAGTAGGTGTAGGTCTTTCCAGCCGGATTCATTAATGCAATGGAACTCCAGAACTGGAAGAATTGGCCTTGGAAGGAAATATTAATTCAAATCATAATCTTTCAGAAGCTGGCATCGCTAGTTGACTCCTCCTCGTCGACAGCCAGCAGTTGCCGGACTAGCCTTCCTTGCCTTCAGCCTAGCTCCGCTAGCCCTTTCGGACTAGCAGACTTGCTTCAGACTAGCTGCCAAGCCTGGCCTTAGTTAGCTCTTTCGGACTAGCCTTTTGAAGCTTTCTCGCTTCCTCCTAAAGGGGAACACCAGCTAAGGCACTAATAACAGCAACAGCAAATACCGTTCCTCCCCTATCTCTTAAAGCTTCTGCCTTCAGACTTGCCTTGCTTTCCTGCCCTCGGCCTTCAGACGGGATGCTCTAGTTGTTGCTGGCTGCTCTTAGCTGAATGCCTTGCTTCGCCCTACAGCTAGTGGAGACAACGACTAATAAGATTGACGACAGGAGAACACCTTGGCTTTACGACTTTTCTGTTATTACTAATCCTTCTCTTCTTTCTAGGCCTGGACTAATGCTTCCTTATGTCTGCCATTTTAAGGCTAGTGTAACGGAGGGCTTCCTCGCAAGAAGCTTTATAGTCAGGGGTGAAACGGCTTGTTTGGCTTTCTTCTTTCTGACTACAAGGACTACTTCTTTCTTTTCCGTACGCTAGGGCGGAAAACCGAGTTGCGTACTGGGTGAAGCTTAGTCCTTCGGACTTTTCCATCTCGCAACTTTATTAGCTAGGGCCGCTCGCACGCTTTAAGGGCTGTTGAAGGTATTGCACTAAGAAAGACTCCTGCCGTTGCTAAAGGTAAGATTTTAAAGCCGCTCAAGCAATTTCTTTAAATTAAAAAAGAAAGGAATAGAAAGAAGAGATCCCATTGAATCAGCTCGTGTGATAAGATCCCATGCAGTTAACTCGAAAGGCAATGGAAATGAGTGACTCTCGGGTGAACCAATTGCTTAGCGAATCTTTTTCTTGAGAAATAGCCGGAAAGACAATAAAAAAGATTAAAAGGGCGAAGCCCTAGACACTCCTTTCTTTAGTAGTAGTCATTTCATTCATCAACCGGAAAACGAAGCATGTGTTTTCTGATCGATGAATGAACGAATGAAGCGCACGCATGTGTTGTTCGTTCCACCGTCCGAAACCCACCACCGCTTTTTCAGCTAGCTATAGTTCGATCAAGACCTACTAGCTATCAGTTGCGCATAAGCTTGCTATCAGTTAGGTTCCGCTATTTTTACAATTTTCCGGTAGCNACTTATATTTTTTTTTTATATTTATATTTTTATAGATATTTTTATATTTTTGATATTTTCATGTTTGAGTGTGACTACAAAGACAAAAGAAAAGCAGCTATGGTGGGTGTGGAAAAGATATTTGGCGGAGAAGTGGGTGGTTTTGTGGTGGCGGGCTTCGGCTTGGAGATAAGAGTCGGTGATGACGGAAGAGTGGGTACTTTGGGTTTGATAGAGATACGATGGTTCTGGAAAAGAGAGGAAGCCATAAGAGAATAGAGAGAAAGACCAGAAAACTGTTGAAGTGAGTTGAGTTTTGGAAACTTGGCTTCCAATTTCATTTATTGGGCTGTGATTGTTTGCACAGATTTTTTCTGCGTGAATAAATTCTCTAGAGAGAGAGAGAGAGAGAAACTTGATATAGAATTTTTCACTTTTGCATATCCATAAAATGGCAGATCTAGAAATCTTTAGTATTGCAGACAGGATAGTTGGGAGCTTAGCTTCTAAAGAAGTGCGAGAGCTTGCATACATGTCAGGTATGAAGGTCGAGATTTCGGATTTAAGAGAAACAATTTCAATAATCAGAGCTGTAGTTGTTGTTGCTGAGAAGCAACAGGTTTATAGCCATGAAATCAAAAGCTGGATCGAGAGGGTTGAAGATGAAGTTTATGATGCTGATGACTTTGCCGATTACTTCTCCGCTGAGGCTATGGCTATGGCCAAGAACCTCCAGGTACGCACTTTCTTCTCACGGCCATGCCAATTTGTGCTTCGTCTCAAAATGGGTCACAGAATAAAACAGATTATTGGAAAACTACACGCCATTCATTCGCTTAGAAATAGAATGGGTTTGGATTATGAGGAACCTTTGGTTGTCGCTAAAAGAAGTTACAGGGCTCACTCTTTTGTACGTAAAGGAGAAGCATTTGGGGAGGAAGTGGTTGGGAGGGAAGGCGATAGGAAGGCCATCTTGAAACTTCTGTTGGATCCCAACATCGAAGAAGAAGAGAATGTGTATGTTGTAGCCATAGTGGGTTCAGGAGGAGTAGGAAAAACCGCACTTGCTCAACTCGTGTATAACGATGACAAGGTTCAAACTCATTTCGATCTGAAAATGTGGGTCAGTATGACCCACGATTTTGATTTTCCATTGCTTGTTGAGAAAATCATTAAATCTGCACAAGATATGAGTCCAGAAAAGCTAGAGATGGATTATTTGCAGAAGGATCTCCTGAGAATAATTAATGGAAAACGATACCTGCTTGTACTCGACGATGTTTGGATTGAGGACCGTAAGTCGTGGCTGCTCTTGAAATTGTTGTTGTCAAATGGAGCACAAGGGAGTAGAATAATAATAACGACTCATAGTATTGTTGCTGCAAAAATTACAAGTAAAATGGAGCCTTACACGCTAGAGATGCTAGATGAAGAAGCTTCATGGTCTCTGTTTAAAAAAGTTGCTTTCAAGAGAGGACGAGAGCCAGAAACCTCCAAAATTGTGGAAATTGGAAAGGCCATTGTGGACAAATGTGGAGGAAATCCTCTTGCGATTAGGACGATAGGAAGTATGTTGTACTTTAAAGATCCAGAGAGAGAATGGCACTCCTTCTTGACGAAGGAATTTTCAAAATTACAAAGAGAAGATGGTATTATTCAAACGCTTAAACTTGGCTTCGATTCTCTTCCTTCACATTTGAAACATTGTTTTGCCTATTGCTGTATATTTCCTAAAGAGTGTGAAATTGATGTGCAAACCCTGATAAATCTTTGGATTGCACAAGAGTTTATTTATTCATCAACAATGAGGCAGTGTATGGAAGATGTAGGCTATGAGTATTTTCAAGAATTAACTTGGAGGTCCTTCTTTCAAGATATTCAAAAAGATAAGCATGGCACAATCACAAAGTGCAAGATGCAGAGTCTCATTCATGATCTTGCAGTCGTTGTAGCTGGAAAGAGGTGCAGCACGTTATCGTTAAATGAAGATAACATTGATACAAAAGTTCACCATTTGTCATTTAATTTTCATGTAGATTCACATTGGCAACTTCCAGCTTCATTGGTTCAAGCAAAAAGGACTAGAACAATTCTTTTATCAAATCAATCACGACTGTGGGAAACAGAAGGGAGATCAAGTAAGTCAATTTGTGGTCACATGGTTTTAGGTTGTAAGGCATTACGTGTGCTGGATCTGCATAATTCAGGGATTCATATAGTGCCACCTTCTATTGGAAAGTTGAAGCATTTGAGATATCTTGATCTTTCTCGTAATATAAATATCAAGAAACTGCCCAGTTCTATTACTAAGTTGTACTGTTTGCAGACTCTGAAGCTCAATTTTTGCCAGAGACTTAAAGAATTGCCAAGAGATATTAAGAAACTAATCAACCTCAGAAATCTGGAGATTGATGGGTGTTACAGTCTTACTCATATGCCATGTGGATTGGGCCAATTGTATTATCTGAGAACGTTATCTGAATTTGTATTAAGCAACAGGAAAGATCTTGACTCGAGACATAAAGGTGGACTAGATGAACTGAAGAATCTAAACAACTTAAGAGGAGAGTTGAGGATTAAGAATTTAAGACCTGGGGCAAAATATGAGGTTGCAAACTTGGAGGAAAAACAGCTCAAGTCTTTAGTACTAATTTGGGATAATGATGTAGAGGCAATGAAGGCTGTTGCCAATGGCTATGTTCAATGTTCAAAGCAGGGAATGCATGTTGATTCCTATTTGAAGTCGTTAAATGGCCTTAAGCCACAATCAAGTCTCAAAGAATTATCTTTATCTGCCTATGGGGGTATCCGGTTTCCAGATTGGTTTTCTTCACTTACAAATCTTGTTAGAGTTTCGTTATGGGGATGTAAGAAATGCCAATATTTACCACCACTGCATCGATTTTCTTCTCTTGCAGTATTGACATTGGATGAGCTGACTAATCTGGAATATATTTCAGAGAATGAACATAACCAGTTTTCATCGACAGAAATTCTGCCATCCCTGAAGGAACTTCGGCTCACAGGTTTGCTTAACCTGAAGGGATGGTGGAGATCGGATGAAAGTGAAGGCGTAGATGATATTTCTTCTTCCACAAAAACAACAATTCTGTCGACAGCAAAGACTTATCAGCCTTTATTTCCTTCTCTTTCAAAGTTAAATATTGAGAACTGCCCCAAGCTGGATTCCATGCCACTCTACCCATATCTAGACGAGTTGCTACAACTGAATAATAGTAGTTTGAAGCCTTTGCAACAAACTATGACCATGAGCATGGCAGGAAAGCAGATCCCAACAACAACAGATGAAGCTTCATCATCGGCTATTTTTCATGCTTCAGTTCCTTGTACTTCCACCTTCTTTCCTCTCTCTAAATTGAGGAATCTGTGTCTTGTTGGCATGATGGAACTTGAAATTTCCAATTGTGATGTGATTATTTGGGAAGCTTTTGAAAGCCTCAAGTGTTTGACATTTGATCATCTTCCACAACTAAAGACTCTCCCTGAAGGGCTTAAAGAAGTTAACACCCTGCAAGAACTCCATATCAGTCGCTGTACTAATTTGGAGGCCATTCCAGATTGGATCATAGAGCTCAAGTCACTAAAGAAACTTGCTATTCGGCTATTGCCCAATCTGACATCATTGCCTGTAGAATTATATAGCCTCGCCTCTTCACAAAAATTGGAGATTGAGGATTGTCCTAAGATTGCTCAAAAGACTAATCACGACCAGGTTTGTATATATATGTGTATGTATGTATATATGTGTATGTATATGCATACATGAGTTGTCCATTTATCAATTTCTGATGTTTTTCTATTATTGACATTTTAAAGAGTTCTTAGTTTTTCTAATTTTCATGTTTGCAGGATCTAATCATGAAATTTTTAAGAACTTCCGGACCTCCAAAGATTATGTAATGGTAAGTACAATGCAGGGTCCTTAATGACATGAAGCTTTCTTGTTGTTCATTGATAATTGCATAAATAACTTTTAAAATTAACTTCATATTTTTTCTGTCTGTTGTCTTATATTTAGATCACTGCGTGATGGAGTGCCAAAGCTCAAGGCAAACAGATGGTGGTTGGGCGTGCTTATTTCTGATTTCTGTTTCTTTCGTTGGATTTCCAAAAGATAATCTTTTGGCTCAGCCCTGCGTGAAAATTTTAGCTCTCTTACCCATTTTTATCTCCAGCAATAGATTAAGAGAAATATTGATCAAACTATACATGTACTTGATAATTTTGCTTATAATTATTAATATGCAAATTATATGGATTTAATATTGAATGTGATTGTTTTTGCTAATAACAATGATATAGATGTGATATAGTTGGCTTTATACATAATTGTTGTTCTTTGATAGTTGAATTTGAAAATGTATCTATTAATTACTATTTGATGAGTTTTTATTTTATTTTATTTTTTAAATTATGTTTATACTTTTACTATCATTATTATTATTAGATTACATACATTTACTTTATTTTTATTCTTTTTATTATTATTATTACTACTTTTGTTGTTATTATTATTATTATTATTATTATTATTATTATTATTATTATTATTATTATTTCTTTCATTGAGAAAACAATATGTTATATATTTTTTAAAATTTCATCAAAGTTAAAGTACATTCACTATATGATAATAACAAAATTTAGAAATATTTTTTAAATTAATAGATAAGCATGTAAGTTTGCATTTAATCTATCACATTAAAAACAAAAGAAGAATATTTACAATTTGTAAAGAAAAAAAATAAAAATAAAAAGATCTTGCAAGGATGAAAACATATCATTTTACATTTTTTAATAAGTGATTAAAAAATATAATATTTTTATATTTTATGAAATTTTATAATGTTTTTAAAATATATAATAAAAAATTAATAGAAATGAATATTTTTCTAATTTCTATGGAAATAATAGAATTTTTGACCAATATATGAAAAAATTAATATGAAATTTTTTATTGAAATATTGTAGAAATATCAAAGAAATTTTAAAAATTTTATCCAGATTTTTTTGGAATGTTGATATCCTTTCCATTCTTAAAAAAATTCAAAATTTTTCTGAAATTTTGCGAAGAATTTGATTTTTGCATCTTTGCATGGTTGTGCCTAGAGGTCATTAGGTTAGGTGTATGGTCAGTAAGTTACATATCGGTTAAATCTATGATGAAATGTTCATTTATTAAACTATTCTTTCATACACTTATGTATATATCTATTGATATGTTCTATTTTCACCAAAAAAAAAATATATATATATATATATATTGATATGTTCTATTTGTGGGATTGAGCTTAATTTATTAAACTATTCTTTCATACGCTTATATATCTAAACTTTATTTTTTTAAGAAATTTATTTGACTTAACACACCTCTTTTTATTTTTCATCCCCCAGACATTTAATGGGATCTTATTGCTTTTTACATTGATGCAATTTTGAAGTAGGACCAAAACTTTGTTGACAGTGTTTATTCCAGTTGTTAGGAACTTATTTTGCATTGATGCTATTTTGAGGTCAGACCAAAACTTTATCCGTGTTTATTCTTGTTGTTGGTGAACTTATTTGGATTGTTGTATTAATTTGTGCAAGTTATGGTTTGCATTGCTTTATTACTTTATCCAAGTTGTGTCTTGAGTTGTTTGAAATTTGATCAGTTTTGTTAAGTGGCCGGTTTGAAATGGATTTGTTGTAATGGTATTTTAATTGCTAAAAGTGACTTATTAAGGCCATGTTTGCCAGAGTTTGTCAAAAACAGCTTTGATAACTTAAACTTTTAAAAATATTTAGATAATTTTTTAAAAATATTTTTGGTATCAAGAGCCATTTTAATCAAAATCAGTGAATGATGACTTTTCTAAAAAATACTTTTGTAGAAACAGAAAATAAGTAAAATCAAAAACAAAAATAGTGTCAAAATCTTACAAATGTGCTATTTTCTAGTTGTCGGTGAACTTATTTGAGCTGTTGTATTAATTTATGCGAGTTATGGCTTGGATTGCTGTATTAATTTATCCAAGTTGTTTTTTGAATTGTTTGAATTTTGATCATTTGTATTAAGTGGCCGGTTTGGAATGAACTTGTTGTAATGGTATTTTAATTGCTAAAAGTAACTTAGGTCTTGTTTGATAAAATTTTTAAAAAGTCAAAAGTAACTTTTAAAGTTCATTTCTGAAATTGTTTAAATAATTTTTTTGAAAGTTCTTATGATCTCAATAACTCTTGTAACAAAATCAATGAAAAGTAAATTTTTAAAAAAGTACTATTGGATATGCATGGAAAAAAAAAAAAAAACAATGCCTAACAGAACTAAAATTTGGCAAAGCTGCTATTTTGTAAAATATTGACTTTAATTTTGCATTAAATATCTTCGCAAAAAAGAAAAAGAAAAAAAAAGTCTTTTATATTGTCCTAAAAAACTTCTAATTTATATGCTAATATCCGAATATCATTCTGTAGCTCGTTCTCCCTCTCATACTTATCCGCTCTATCTTCTTCTCACCGTGCTAGCTGCATTTCCATTGCTTGAAATGTTCCTCTTGCTTGAAATTGAGTTTTAAAAGAGCAGACAGGCGGGCAGCCATATTTATTACTAAGGGGTGCAAAAGATATTTTATAAGAGAAACAGTCTAAGTATTATATTATTCTTACAGTGCACTCGAGAGTGTAGCTCAGTAGTAAGCACCAACAGAGCCTTCATACATTTGAATATGAGAGTTGAGGTTCGAGTTTTGATAATCCCATTTGTATTCAAGTGCTCATCTCCGCTGCTACCTCACAAGAAAGAAGGAGTTTCTAGTGACATAGGTCTCCAGTGTAGTGTTGAAAAGACGCATAGATTTAATCCACTCATTAAATAACTCCTAGGCTTATAACTCCGCTACAGGTAAGTCATTTTTTATTCACAAAAAAAATATATATTATTCTTAAATCAAAAGTCTAAAGGATACTTGTTTTTTTAATGTAATGAAGTTCAGTGACTTCAGTCTTAAATTAGTTTAATTTATAATATCAAAGATTTTATTTTATTTTATTTTATTTTTTCTTTTTGGTCAATTACTTTGAAAGTCTTAAGTCAATTTTTTAAGGTAAAAATAGAAGAAGATAAACTCTTTGTTTTTTATTTTTTCTAAAAAAATTTGATATAGTTTTTTTTTTCTAAAAAATTTTGAAATAGTTTTTGTTTATGCTTCTATTTTTTTTTTTCCTCCTTCCATATAAGAGTATTTAAGATCACTAAATAAAAATTTGGTTACAAAAATAAAAACTTAATAAAATAGTTGTTCAACTGTAAAAACTGTGTTTTATTTTTTAAAATCTAAAGTTAATTTCAACCGAATCTTTTAAAGTTATACTAAAATTAAATTTAGTTTTTTAAATTTTTAACAATATATGTATAGTCTCTGCTGATATATATATATATATATATA